>JZKD02S0914331.1:70566-108693 GCA_000966675.3 Picea glauca
ATATGTTGGCCCAAGAAGATAATTTTTATTAGGTTATTAGTCTACAAGAGAAGAAGTCGGCCAGAAGAAATAATATATATTGAACAGACAGATACCCAAAATGAGAAGTTGACCCAGGTAGTTAGCCAGAATTAATATAAATACTGGAGGCTAGTCTTCATTTTGGGAGGCAGTCTCAGAATTGCAGAGCAACACTTGTGCGCACTGCAGTACCCAGTTTTGTGTGCAGGTTTGGAGGAGAGCTGCGATTGCAGCTGCTGCAGCTAGCAGATCATGTTTGGCTTGGACTATCTCTTGGTTAGGGTTTGGACTATCTAATCAGCTCTTGTTGGTGTGCTATCCTTGGGGAAAGGTGTGCTACCCTTTGTTTGGCTATCTAGCCTAGGGTTTTCTTCCAGAGTGATTCTCTGTCAAGGTTAAGGTGCTCGGAAGGTGGCTCGGCCTATGGTTGGGTGACAATAGTGATATTTTCAATGGTAAAACGAGCACATTCATTATATTCTATCAGGCGCCAGATCTGAGTTACGCAAAAAGTCACTGCGGGATTTTCCAGTTGATTAGTGTGCAAAGGCCCAAAGAGCCAAAGCCCGAACTCCCGAAATAATTATGGGACAGTAATATTCGTAGCAAGAGCCAAGGTCCATCCAAGAGCAACGCATGGCAAAAAAGGTGGGGATTTCCTAGATTATAGATCACGATCAAATCGGCTCACGTGTATTCGTCATACCAAATTTGTGCAAGGATTAGTGGTTAAGCAGAAGCCCCAAAGTTGCAGATCAAGCGCAACACGTCCTTCTCCATCGGACGATAAATATCTACTTCGGGAATCTGGACTTCGAGTGTTTCAAGATCTCTACTCTCGGTTTCATCTGGAGTGATTTCTCCCGTAGTCCATCGATCGTTGTCGCGCATCAATCTGAATCAATGGTCATCGTTCACTTCGGAGCTTCAACATTCATTTCAAGTCGCCACGTCACTCTGGGCCCATATTTATGCCATCTCTACATGCAGACCCCTCCCGGGCTCCGAAGTCCAAGGTACGTGGCAACCATCAGTGCATACATGTGGCACCCTTATCAGTCATGACACGTGGAATCCATCTAGCACTAACAAATGGCACTCATTTCAAGCATGTTCAGACGTGTCTTCAACCTATTTTCGAGTGACACATGTCACCCCTCCGTCTGCGACATGTCATCATAGTGACACTAGGCCTCCATGTCAGATTCTCCTCCGAGAGGTGTTCTCGTTCAGCGCGCCCTATCAATTCCTCCAAACTTGGCTTGCATATTTGTATAATGTCTTTGAGCACTTGACTGAGTAAAAGGGGTTTTATGCACATGTTTAATAAAATTGATGATTAGATGTGATTAACATTGCTATGATCCCTGTGACTTATGAGCCCATGGAGGGTGTATCTATTGATGTGCAGGACCATACCCAACGAACATGTACCATATTGGATAGGTACACATGGGGAGATGATTAGTTTGGACCTCCATGGGGCTGAGAGCCCACCAAATGGATGCTAAGACCCCAACAGGGGGCAGAGACAGGTCAGAGGGTTTGCATCAGGGAAGAGGAGGACATTCCACCAGAGGGACCTGAGCAGACCTGTACCTAGGGGGGTTGTTCCTTTTCCACCAGGACGTTGGCCTTGGAAGGACATGACATCACCCAGGACGTTCATGACGTCATCCAACATTTGTGGAGGTTTTGGGAAGTAGTTGTGGCACGTGTGGCTTGTTCTGGAGGCCCAAGGAAGCCTAACGTTTTGCTCCAGGAGGCCAACGTTGCCCTGGAAAGGGCTAACATCACCTTAAAAGGGCATGACGTCCTCATTATTTTCTTGATTAGGGTTTGATTATGAGATTTAATGTAAAAAACAGTATTATTGTGTATTTTGGCCATGTAGGCGTTTTGGTGACCTAAAATTAAATTAAGATCATTGGTATGGTATAAATTGAGGGTTTTTACACCCATTTTCTCATCATCTTTCACTCACACTTGTGTGAGGTCTGAAATTTGTGCCCTCTTTAGGTTTTTTGGCTGACATTATAATGCGCACTTGTTGAAGGAAGATTTTCTTGGCTATTTTCTGCATTTTCTTGGTGGAAGGTTTACAACTAGGGTTTGGCATTGATAATGCTTGGTGAATGTAAGTGAATTTCGGTAATTCTTCCTTTTCTTAAATGGTTATGGTATTTTTACTTTTATTTTAATGAAATTTGTTGGATTAAACCCTAGGAAATAAGCACATGCCGGTGTCCTTATTTTCAGTCCCTACTAGGTTATGCTAAGAATCCATTTCATTTGTTGAAGATAAATACTAGGGCCTTGCCATTGCAACACCCTACCATTTACTCTTCAAGCTAGCCATTTTACTTTTTCTTTTGAGCTAAAGAAGGAGGAAGATGAACTAAGGCCTCGGTTTACTACACCTTAGTGAGTCGTCTTCCCCTAGGGTTGATAGGTTGAAGCCTTGTCTTAACAACACTTCAACCATCATATCCCTCTTGTCTTTGGCCCTACGATTATCATTTGTCCCTTCAAATTTTGCAGCTAGTTTGACTCCATTTTCCCTAATAACGCAATGATCTAAGAACTTCTATGTTTGAGTACCTTGATCACAAATATCCAATACTTTGAACAATTATTAACACCTTCTAACCCTATCTTTGACTAACTTACTAACCCTCAGACCTTCTATGTTTGAGTACCTTGATCACAAATATCCAATACTTTGAACAATTATTAACACCTTCTAACCCTAGCTTAGACTAACTTACTAACCCTATTGCTACTATTATTTACTTATGTTATAATCATAGCCATGCATCATTTTATACATCTTTAAAGCAATTGAAATATTGGCTAAAGCGTAGTAGTCATTGCTTCTAAATGAATGTTGATATTGTAACATTGATGATAAATCACTATTGTTCATTGTGAAGCTTCTTTAGCATTTATTGTGAAGTGACATATTGTGATTATTGCTATTGTACATCATTGATTTGCTTCATCAATATTATCAATCAATTGATTTATATCAGAAAGTTCTTGATTATATGAAGTACTAACCAACAAGTGATCTTGCATACATATAGTTTTCTTGTTGCTTTGTCTCGGGCAGGAACACTTCTAGTTATCATTATTTTTATTGGTTGTTTAGCCGGACCTTCTGATCGGTGGTGACTTGTTAGGGGGAAAACTTTACTTAGCCATAAGCCTTTTCCTTCTCAAAACCCTAGGTCATCGGGGACGTCTCCCTTGGGCCTACCTCCCTAAATAGAAAAAGCTATCCTATCAAGGTGACAGTGGTAGGATAGTCTCAGTTTCACCAGTTTGCCTTTCTCTCACCTTTCCTTTACTTCCAGGTACAAACTACACGATAACATTTCCTACTCAACTTGCCTTGCCTATGGAAAAGTTCCTCCAAGAATACCAAGAAGAACCCGATGATATGGTCAGGAGGATATTGCAGCTGGTACAAGTACAATAGACCAGGGAGCAGCTCCTTGATAAAGCGCAGGATCACCAGCAGAAAATAAAATGAGCCTTTGACAAGACTGCAAGCAAGAAAGATTTTTAGTTGGGGGATCTGGTGCTCAAGTGGGATGCCCCCAAGCAAGACAAAGGTAAACATGGTAAATTCGAAGCCTTATGGATTGGTCCCTTCAATATTTCTGAGGTATTTTCAAACAACACTTATAAATTGCAGAACTTGGAGGATTCCGAAGTTTTGGGTGGCCCTGTCAATGGGCATTTTCTCAAAAATTATTTTGTCTAATCTGTGATCGACATTCCACCATTGTAATTACCACTTCTTTTCATTTTTATTTTGGATAAGAGACTCCATAACCCAAAGCTAAGGCACTGAAACTGTGCGTTCTTGGTAGCTCACAGGGAGCACACCATCCCCTATGGAACCAATGTTATCACATGAAGTTGTCAAGGGTCGTGTGTGACTATTGTTAATACCTATGTCTGTACCCTCGTCTCATCTCTCTCTCTCTCTCTCTCTCTCTTCCCCACCACCAAGCCCTAGGATCTTTCCCTCTAACTAATAAAGTCGTTTTCCCCCTTTTTGTTGATGACTTAGTTTCCCTTGGTGTCTTTCCCGACCAAGTCCTGACCCAAATCTTTTCTGTTTTTGTCGAAGAAGGACGAGCAGTCATCATCCTTTTGTCTCGAATTATTGGTCATTCTGTTTTCCCAAGCTTGCAATAAGTCATCCAAATATTTGTTCAGGAGGCAACCATGGGCACAAAGCGCAATTTTGAGAACGGTCCATTTTGGGCTTGAAACACAAGAAAACAGGCAAGTTCAGTTTTCAACAACGGGGATCCCCTGTGAAGTTCAGATTAGCGGCCCTCAAGTATTCGGAATTATAAAGTTACGCTAGTTTTAGCGTCAATCAGAAAGCCCAGAATTAAAGATCAAGCAAAGGTTGAGTCTGGGCCGTCGGATCTCATTGGGTAGAGATAGACGGTGGGGAAACATTCCGGAAGTCAGGACTCTGAAGGATTGTAAGAGTTATTCGTCCAAAAGGTCTGAAGTCCTGAGACCTGGGGAAAATATGGGCCATCGATCAAAGGGATGCGCGGTGCCAGATCTGAGCTGCGGAAAAAGTCACTGCGGGATTTTCCAGTTTAGGAGTGTGAAAAGGCCCAAAGAGACGAAGCCCGAACTCTCGAAATAATTATGGGTCGTTGATCTTCATAGTAGGAGCCAGGGTCCATCCAAGAGCGATGCGTGGAAACAAATGTGGGGCTTTCCCAGATTATAGATCACGATCAGATTGGCTCGCGTGTATTCGACATACCAAATTTGCACAAGGATTATTGGTTAAGCAGAAGCCCCGAAGTTGCAGATCATGTGCAACACGTCCTTCTCCATCGGACGGTAAATATCTACTTCAGGAATTCAGGCTTCGAGAGTTTCAAGATCTCTACTCTTGGTTTCATCCGGAGTGATTTCTCCCATAGTCCACCGATCGTTGTCGCGCATCCATCTGAATCAATGATCATCGTTCACTTCGGAGCTTCAACATTCATTTCAGGGGCCACGTCACTCTGGGACCATATTTATGCCAGCTCTATATACAGACCCCTCCCAGGCTCCGAAGTCCAAGGTATGTGGCAGCCATCAGCGCATACATCTGGCACCCTTATCAGTCATGACACGTGGAATCCATCTAGTGCTAACACATGGCACTCATTTCAAGCATGTTCGGACGTGTCTTCATCCTATTTTCGAGTGACACATGTCACCCCTCCATCCTCGACATGTCAGCATAGTGATGTCAGGCCTCCATGTTAGATTCTCCTCCGAGAGGTGTTCTCATTCAGCGTGCCCTATCACTTCCTCCAAACTTGGCTTGCATATTTGTATAATGTCTTTGAGCACTTGACTGAGTAAAAAGAGTTTTATGCACATGTTTAATAAAATTGATGATTATATGTGATTGACATTGCTATGATCCCTGTGACTTATGAGCCCATGGAGGCCGTATATGTTGATGTGCAGGATCATACCCAACGGACATGTACCATATTGGACAGGTACACATGGGGAGATGATTATTTCGGACCTCCATGGGGTTGAGAGCCCACCAAATGGACGTTGAGACCCCAGGAGGGGGCAGAGATAGGTCATAGGGTTTGCATCGAGGAAGAGAAGGACGTTCCACCAGAGGGACCTGAGTAGACCTGTACCCAGGGGGGTTGTGTCTTTTCTACCAAAACATTGGCCTTGGAAAAACATGATGTCACCCAGGATGTTCATGATGTCATCCAACATTTGTGGAGGTTTTGGGAGGCAGTTGTGGCACGTGTGGCTTGTTCCAGAGGCCCGAGGAGGCCTAACGTTTTGCTCCAGGAGGCCAACATTGACCTAGAAAGGGTAATGTCACCCTAAAAGGGCATGACATCCTCATTATTTGCTTTATTAGGGTTTTATTATGACATTTAATGTAAAAAACAATATTATTATGTATTTTGGCCATGTCGGCCTTTTGGTGACCTAAAATTAAATTAAGGTCATTGGTATGGTATAAATTGAGGGTTTTTACTCCCATTTTCTCATCATCTTTCACTCACACTTGTGTGAGGTCTGAAATTTGGGCACTCTTTAGGTTTTTCGCTGAAATTACTAGTGCGCACTTGTTGCAGGAGGCTTTTCTTGGTTATTTTCTGCATTTCTTGGTGGAAGGTTTACAACTAGGGTTTGGCATTGATAATACTTGGTGAATGTAAGTGAATTTATGCAATCCTTCCTTTGCTTGAATGGTTATGGTATTTTTACATGAATTTTAATGAAATTTGCTAGATTAAACCCTAGGAAATAAGCACATACTGGTGTCCTTATTTTAAGTCCCTGCTAAGAAGCCATTTCATTTGTTGAAGATAAATGTTAGGGCCTTTCCATTGCAACACCCTACCATTTACTCTTCAAGCTAGCCATTTTTACGTTGTCTTTTGAGCTAATGAAGGAGGAAGATGCACTAAGGCCTAGGTTTACTACACCTTAGTGAGTCGTCTTCCCCTAGGGTTGATAGGTTGAAGCCTTGTCTTAGCAAAACTTCAACCATCATATCCCTATTGTCTTTGGCCCTACCATTATCATTTGTCCCTTCAAATTTTGCAGCTAGTTTGATTCCATTTGCCTTAATAACACACTGATCTAAGACCTTCTATGTTTGAGTATGTTGATCACAAATATCCAATACTTTGAACAATTATTAACACCTTCTAACCCTAGCTTAGACTAACTTACTAACCCTATTGCTGCTATCATTTACTTATGTTATAATCATATCCATGCATCATTTTATACATCTTTATAGAAATTGAAAGATTGGCTAAAGCGTAGTAGTCATTGCTTCTAAATGAATGTTGATATTGTAACATTGATGATAAATCGCTATTGCTCATTGTGAAGCTTCTTTAGCATTTATTGTGAAGTGACATATTGTGATTATTGCTATTGTACATCACTGATTTGCTTCATCAATATTATCAATCAATTGCTTTATATCAGAAAGTCCTTGATTATATTAAGTACTAACCAGCGAGTGATCTTGCATATATATAGTTTTCTTGTTGCTTTGTCTCGGGCATGAACACTTCTGGTTATCATTATCTTTATTGGTTGTCTAGCCAGACCTTCTGATCAGTGGTGACTTCTGAGGGGGAAAAATTTACTTAGCCATAAGCCTTTTCATTCTCAAAACCCGAGGTCATCGAGGATGTCTCCCCTGGGCTTACCTCGCTAAATAGAAAAAGCTATCCTATCGAGGTGACAGTGGTAGGATAGTCTCAGTTTCACCAGTTTGCCTTTCTCTTACCTTTCCTTTACTTCCAAGTACAAACTACATGATAACATTTCCTACTCAACTCGCCTTGCCTATGGCAAAGTTCCTCCAGGACTACCAAGAAGAACCCGATGATATGGTTAGGAGGATACTGCAGCTGGTAGAAGTACAACAGGCCAGGGAGCAGTTGCTTGATAAAGTGCAGGATCATCAGCAGAAAATCAAACGAGCCTTTGGCAAGAGTGTAAGCAAGGAAGATTTTCAGTTGGGGGATCTGGTGCTCAAGTGGGATGCCCCAAATCAAGACAAAGGGAAACATGGTAAATTCGAAGCCTTATGGATTGGTCCCTTCAAGATTTTTGAGGTATTTTCAAACAACACTTATAAATTGCATAACTTGGAGGATTCCGAAGTTTTGGGTGGCCCTGTCAATGGGCATTTTCTCAAAAAGTATTTTGTCTAAGTCGTAACCGACATTCCACCATTATAATTACCACTTCTTTTCATTTTTATTTTGGATAAGAGACTCCATAAGCCAAAGATAAGGCACTGAAACTACATGTTCTTGGCATCTCACAAGGAGCACGCCATTCCCTGTGCAGCCAATGTTATCACATGAAGTTGTCAAGGGTCATGTCTGATTTTTGTTAATACCTATGTCTGTACCCTCATCTCATCTCTCTCTCTCTTCCCCACCACCAAGCCCTAGTATATTTCCCTCTGACTGATAAAGTCGTTTTCCCCCTTTTTGTTGACGACCTGGTTTCCCTTGGTGTCTTGCCCGACCAAGTCCCGACCCAAATATTTTCTGTTTTTCTAGAAAAAGGACGAACACTCATCATCATTTTGTCTCAAATTGTTGGTCATTCTGTTTTCCCAAGCCCACAACAAGCCATCCAAATCTTTGTTTACACAAGAAGCAACCATGGGCACAAAGTGCAGTTTTCAGAATGATCCATTTTGGGCTTGAACCACAAGATCCCATGTGAAGTTCAGAATAGCGGCCCCCATGTATTCGGAATTATAAAGTTGTGTGAGTTTTAGCGTCAATCAAAAAGCCCTAAATTAAAGATCAAGAAAAGGTTGAGTCTGGGCCGTCAGATCTCATTGGGGAGAGATCGACGGTGGGAAAACATTGTGGAAGTCAGGACTCTGGAGGATTGTAAGAGTTATTCGTCCAAAAGGTCTGAAGTCCAGAAACCTAGAGCAAATATGGGCCATCGATCAAAGGGGCGCACGTCGCCAGATCTGAGCTATGGAAAAAGTCATTGCGGGATTTTCCAGTTGAGGAGTGTGCAAAGGCCCAAAGATTCGAAGCCCGAACTCCCAAAATAATTATGGGTCGTTGATCTTCATAGTAGGATCCAAGGTCCATCCAAGAGCGACGCGTGGCAACAAAGGTGGGGCTATCCCAGATTATAGATCACGACCAGATCGGCTCGCGTGTATTCGACATACCAAATTTGCGCAAGGATTAGTGGTTAAGAAGAAGCCCCAAAGTTGCAAATCAAGCGTAACATGTCCTTCTCCATCAGACGGTAAATATCTACTTCGGGAATCTGAGATTTGGGAGTTTCAAGATCTCTACTCTCGGTTTCATCCGGAGTGATTTCTCCCGTAGTCCACCGATCGTTTTCGTGCATCCATCTGAATCAACGATCATCGTTCACTTTGGAGCTTCAACATTCATTTCAGGTCGCCACGTCACTCTGAGCCCATATTTATGCCAGCTCTACATGCAGACCTCTCCCGGGCTCCAAAGTCCAAGGAACATGGCAGCCATCAACGCATACATGTGGCACCCTTATTAGTCATGACACATGGAATCCATCTAGCGCTAACACATGGCACTCATTTCAAGCATGTTTGTACATGTCTTCAGCCTATTTTCAAGTGACACATGTCACCCCTCCGTCTGTGACATGTCATCATAGTGACGTCAGGCCTCCATGTCAGACTCTTCTCTGGGAGGTGTTCTCGTTCAACACCAAAATTAGAGCCATCTCTAAGCGGGGTTAGGAGGATCCTAGAGTGGGCGAGCAAATAAAATTTAGCGAGAACACTAAGTTAGCAGAGGTGCCAAGATTGCGGACCGAGGCCAGATCAACGACCGTGCTCCATTGCGGGGACGCAACATGCTCGAAAGATAATATTCTTGAGCGGTCCCGCAATCGAAACAGTGGTATAGCGTAAGAGCTACGTGGAAGTTAGTGATGAATTGGGGGCCCAAAAGCGGTCTGGGTCCTAACCTCCTTTAACGGCCCCGCAATCACGTGCTTATAAAGCGTCAAATCTGAGAGCAGTGCATGGAAGCCCCTTAAGCTTTAAGCCTCATCCAAATCTCAACGCAAGATCAGTTAATGAAAAAGGAGTGGTGGTTGAAACCTCAACTCACTCCATAAATAGAAGGCGTGGAGGATCTGGCCGTGGAGACAGAGCTACCAGCCCAAGGTACCTAGGATGGTTTGTTTTCTTGCATGGCCATGTTGATCTAAGCTCACGTCTGACAGGAGGATGCACGCACAGTCTGACAGAATGAGACACATACGTAAAGCCTTGAATGGGATGGCCAGATCACACTACTGGTAGTGGTGGACTGATCTGAGTATAAGTAGATCAGTTCAAGTTTTTGTTAAAGGGGGTCAACCTGGTTGAGCAGAGTGCCTTTCTTTTGTAATATTTTGATACTAAAATTGTTCTTTGGTTATGTATCAAACTTGAGACTTTCACATTAATAGAAGTCAGCTTCTCTCGTATCTTTGTAACAATTGTGCTAAAACACTCGATCATGGAGGATCTAGTCTAGGGTTGTAGTTCTATTGTAATGTAGGTTTGATTACAGTATTGTTGTGCCCAGTTTTAGTCAGCTTCCTTGTTATCCTATTCCCCCTTACGCTGAAAGGCTCGAGCATGGAGGATCCAATCGAGTTGCTGCAGTTGCATGATAATGTAGGTTTGATTATTATGTTGCAGTGACATATTTCAGTGTCTGAAAATTGAGTTGAAGAGTGCTCTTGAGCCTGAGTTTTTCTTCACTAAGCTGCTTGAAAGCCAGATTCCCATAGTAGTATTTCTTACCTCTCTCACTAAGTCTTCCTTCCGCTCACACTTAAACTCAAATGACTAACCGAATTTAATGAGGCCCTCACTTCCTTGTGCATTGCTTGTCCAGTTTCTGAGATTAAAATCATTCTTGTACTGAGTTTTGTCCATTTGACCTCCACTCATAAAACCAACATCCACCAAAAAATCTGATGGGTACTGGGCTTATCCTCTTGCAATCTGAGGGTAACTCTCAGTGCTAACACCAAGATACTTCTTGTGTTCTTGAGCATGGTGTTTCTTCTTGTGATCTTAGTTGTTGCAACATAATTATTTATGGTTTGAGTTAAATGATAAAAAGGATTGAACTTCATTCTTAAACCTTGCTTATTGCAAAACCAACATGGTATCAGAGAATAGGTCTTGAAGAACCCATTGCACAAACAACTCATCCTCTCTCTTCTGCAGAAACAGTACGACACTCCTAGGGTTCCTAGAAAATCCGTACGGCCTACCCTTCTGAGATTTTTCAACACTTGGCACTTGGAGGTTGGGGCTAAAAAGGGCATAGGTGTGTACGACCTCTTTTAGCACACATCCAACAAGTCTCAAATTTCAATTCCGAGCGTTTTGACTTTTTGGCCCTAGGGTTTCTAGGGTTTCGCTAATTTCTGCAGAAATTTTTAGAATTGGGTTTCTGCAACTCCTTGAAGGAGCTATTTAGCGTACCAGGGCTATCATATCCTTCAAAGGCTTATTGTTGGCAGTCATAAGTCCAATAAAACCTAAACGTGCTAGCCTAGCCTAGCTGTTAGGTTTTCTAGTGATGCAGGAGCATCGTCAGCAAGTCCACGTGGAGGGACAACTTAGCGCCATAATGCTCCTTTCTAAAATTTCAGAATCTAAAGAGCTGGCATTTTTCTGTTAATCCGTTTTGGAACGGATTATTGAATAAGAGCGAAACGCTCAAAAATTGTATGATGGTGAGAGGTCTGGGATTTTCACTCCTAGTCTTGAATGTAACAAAAATTAGGTAGCAGTTACGTTTATGTTTTTCGGGTAGACAAGTAGTTAGGGAGGGAACCCTAGAGGAACCTTCTGGATGCGTAGATGCATAGCATGCCCAAACAAGGCTGCAGGAGGAGTATTGTTTTAGGATAGGAGATAGGATAGTTTTTTTTTAGAGAGAGAGATGAGACTTTGTGCAGTGCAGTTTTTATAAACACATTGTACAAACATTTTTGATTAATACAAAGCAGTTTTCCTGCCCGTGATTTGTCTGTGTGTTTATGCATATGAATGAATGTTGTAGATGTATGATAAGTTTCATTTACAGTAGGAAGATAGATTGATCTATCTTTGTTTGAGTTTTTTGTATCATTTTGGGTTCTTTAGGCGGTGCAAGGAGTGCACAACAAAACGTTGGGAGTTCTGGAGCCAACGCAAGGAGTGTATATCTGAATCTCGAATCGAGTTCAGGGAGGAGCAAGCCAGGAGGGCACACCAGAAGAATTCACAGACTCAAGAAGCCTCAGAGTTACTAAACGCTCTAAAGGAAAGATTGTGCAGAGGGAGAACAGAACAAAACTAATGAAGGTTTTGTAGAAGCTCTGCCAGGTGGGCATCGAGCAAGTGCAAGGAGTGCACAAGAGAACTCTGCCTCGAGTTTTGTGAAAAGAAAAGTGTCAAGGAGAGGACACTCACAGAGTTGTTGAACACTCTGGAGGGAGACCTGTGTGAGGAGCGCACCAGGAGAACACTTAGACGAAGTGTTGAAAGTCTAAAGCCATATGAGGGCTCAGCCAAGCACAAGGAGCGCACACAGAGAGAACTTGTTTCAAGTTCAAATCTCGGGAGGTGGACCACAAAATGTGCCAGGAGGGCACCAAAAAATCTTTTGGAAGACACAGAAGGGTCGAGTCCCTTAGAGACTAAACAAGTTGAAAGCTCGGGAGGAGTAGTGTGAAGCTGCACACAAAGCGCAAGTGTGTGTAGAGCCGAGGTTGAGTTTCATTGACAAAGCTCAAGAGGGAAAGCGGATGTCGAGACCCAAAGTCGCAGGGCTCACAGGAGGTAGATCGAAGGTCGAGACCTTTGAAGCGTCGAAATATTCCAAGTCGGAGAAGAAAGCCAAAGCTCAGGAGGAGGAATGACAACTATCGTTAGATCAGCCGCATAGGAGTGATTTGGACCGTCGAAACTACGTCCAAACAGGAGAAACGAGCGCAGGAGAAGATCAGATATGAGTCGTTGGATTTGAGCGCGTGGATCAACAACCGTTGATCTAGAGGTAAGGTGCATGCACCTTAACCATTTGAAGGTAGACGGGAGAGTGGACTTTGAGAAGTCCAGAAGTTCTGAAATCATCAGGACCATCCATCGTAAGAGGACAAGTGGCAGCAGATAAGCGTTTCACTGAGTCGCAACTCAGGGAAGTCAAAGGGTAGAGGTACGAGAACTCACGAGTCAATCTGAGCCGTCCAATCACAGAGGGTCGAGGACCGTTGATCTGACATGGGTGAATTCTTGGGAAATCAGGAATCAAAGAAAGGAAGGTGCACGAGAGAAATTTCAAAATCATCTGAACTGTCAATAGAGACAAGGCACGTGGCGAGAGATCAGCGTTTCGTTGACTCACAGAGTGGAAAGGTCAAAGGGCAGAGTCGTGAGGATTCACGAAGTGCGAACTCGCGAAAGGATCACAGTCGTTGATCAAAGAGAGAGCGTGGACCGTTGATTTTCCAGGGAGATATCAAGAGTTCGGATATCGAGAGAAGGGAGGCGAGCGGTCCTCCAACTTCGTGAAACGTGAAGTCCCGATACGCAAAAAGGAGATCAGGACCATTGGATAGCGGGGATTGTGGATCATTGATCTGTGGAGCGAAACTTGCAAGTTCGGGCTTCAGAAGGACGAGCAAGCGAACTTCGCGAAATGCAAAATCGTGAAGCGCTCGAAAGATTTGGCCCCAGGTCATAGCGAGGGGTCATATGGATGGAGGATAAGGGAGGAGATAGCACGTGCTAGGCCCCTCTCGAGATTTCGGAGGTTCGGGAGAGTCGGGGTGACTCACATGCAAAGACCCGATACACGAAATCATGAAACTCCTTTTGATTTAGGCAAGTGGTCATAGTCGTGGTCACAAGAAGGAAGGGGCTTAGCCAGGGAAGAGCTAGTGCCCGCTTGGCATTGGGGTTTGAACAACGCTCAGGAGAGGGCCCATGAGTCTCATACGACTTGCGTATTTTGAGAAAGGACCTATGTAAGTGGGTTTGGGGTCTAGTAGAGACCCAAAGAGTTGATCCGATTCAGTTTCTTGATCGATCCTAGACCGAAAGGTCAGCATCCCCAAGGAGAGAAGGGGGATCTGCATCAAGTGGTATCAGAGCTCAGATTTTTAATTTCTGTAGCAGAGTAGATAAAGAAAATACTCTGATACCATCAAGTGGTATCAGAGCTAAAGTTTTATTTGCAGACCATAGACAAAAGAAGGACGCTGAAAGAATACAGTCTGATACCATCAAGTGGTATCATAGTTGATTTTCGTTTGTAGATTTTAGGTGAAGAGTAAAAAAAAAAAATGAGATAGTCTCATACCATTGAGAGGTATCAGCGTTGATTTTGTTTGTATATTTCAGGCAAAGGAGATAGAGAAGACAGTCTGACTACATCAAGTAGTATCAAGAGCTGGATTTTGTCTGCAGATTGTAGGCAAAGGTGGGAAGGAGAATAGAGATAATCTTATGACATCAAATGGTATCATAAGATGAATTTCACTTGTGGACAGCAGGTGAAGGAAGATAGAGTATTGATGCTCTGTGAAGATGGTTTCAAGGTGTGCAACAAATGGTAGATAGCCAGGAGGGCTGAAGACCGAAAAGATGGATACTAAAGGCCATGAGCGTGGTCGAAGAGGAGACCGCTAGAAAAAAAGTAGAGTGGAAATTGACAAGGAGCTCATTGAAATAAGAGAAAGAATGGAACAACTGACATTGAAGATGCAGTAGGAGGAAAGGGTGCACTGGAGGTACAAATGGCCTCTGAATAGGAAGGTAAAATGGCTTGTTCGAAAGTTGTTGGCCAGAAAACAACAAAAAGAGTGGAGGAAGTGGCTGAGGCATACTGAAAACATTAGTGACATAGAGGAAGATTTGGTTTGCATTTGTGAGCCAAAAGTCGAAGAAACCCTCAGTGATGGGGAAGGGAGATCAGTTACAGGTCTCATAAACTGCCCGGAGGGCAGAGATGAATTTCCAAATTTTCAGGTGGGCAATGATATGAGATCAAGTGAGGATCTCTTCGACTGTCAGGAGGACAGCAGTGGAAATTCATATTTCCAGGTGGACCATGATATGAGATCAGGAGATCTCATAAGATGCTAAGAGGGAAGAAGTGAACTTTCAAGTTTCCAGGTGGGAAATGGAAGGAGATCGATGGATGATCTCATAGACTGCCAGGAGGGCAATGATGGAAGTTCAAGTTGCCAGGTGGGTAATGAAGAGGGATCGTCAGATCTCATAGACTACCAGGTGGGCAGAGGAGGAATCCCAGAGTGTCAGGTGGGCAAGGGAGACGAGGTGAACTCAGTTGAGAGTTCATATCAGCAAGGAGTGATGATGGAAGAAGATTAGAGGTGTGTTCTGATCATTGGGGGAATTCAAACATTCCTGCCAAATAGTCCAGCAGAGGCTAATTCAAGCATTGCGCATGAAGAGATAGTGAAACAAGGATCCGAGAAGGAGGCCATGGGGCCAAATGCTTTTAAAACTAACTGTGTATGTGATGCAGGGGCAGCAGAAGAAAGACAGCCAACAGAGACTGTCAAACAGGAGAAGATATTGATGTCTACCCCAATAGAAAAAGAGGAGAATTCAGATGACTTTCTCACTCAATGGGAGCGAGAGCTGAAGATGTTGGAAGATTGGTTCAACAATCCAGAACCAGAAGATGGCTGCCAATAGACAGTCATGCAGACTATGGGATAAGAGCATTGAGATGAATTGCTCAAAAATTTCAGCCCGAGAGTTGAATAGGAGATGACTGCAGCACTGGAGCCTGCAACAAAAGAGGAAGAAGACAACATAGATTTTTTTGAGCTATATGAGGAATTGTAGTCCCTAGATAGGAGGATAAATATGCAAAGTAGGCATATCCAATAGATCAGATTGGAAACAAGTAGAGGAGAATACCAGCCTAGGGAGAAGCTGGAAGAAGTTGGAGTTAAACCAACACAAGAGGAGATGACAGGAGCCAATTTGTCAGAGGAGATAACTAAGCAGCAACTCAGTGATGAGACTGCAGAACTAGAGTCTGTAGTAGGGTGGCAAGATAAGGCCACGGGAGATGAAGACATCAAGGGAAATCAGGCTTATATACCCATTGACAAGGAGGAAGTGCAGCGGATCAATCTGCAAAACAACGACCAACCAGTTGAGAAGCTAGACAAGGTGATCGAAGAAATCATAAGGTTGATGTTGGGGTTAGCAAAAAAAACTGTTAGTAGGAGGAGGTTGAACGGAGAAGGACCTGCCATAGCAGCAAGGAAGAAGCAGCAGCAACAGCAAAAGAAACAACAAGGAAAAGGAGAAGATGAACAGCTCCAAGAGAAAGTATGGGACCCTGGAGGATCTCAACAACAAAGCAGAGGGAACCATGAGCAGGAGCTCATGATTTTCCCAACCGTGGAGTATGATGCAGGAGCATTGTCAACAAGTCCACGTGGAGGGATAACTCAATGCCATAATGCACCTTTCTAAAATTTTGGAATCTGAAGAGCTGGCATTTTTCTGTTAATCTGTTTTAGAACGAATTATTGAAAAAGAGCGAAATGCTCAGAAATTGTATGATGGCGAGAGGTCTGGGAATTTCACTCCTAGTCTTGAATGTAACAAAAATTAGGTAGCAGTTAGGTTTATGTTTTTCGAGTAGACGAGTAGTTAGGGAGGGAACCCTAGAGGAACCATCTAGATGCGTAGATACATAGTATGCCCAAATGAGGTTGCGAGAGGAGTATTGTTGTAGGACAGGAGATAGGATAGTTTTTTTTGAGAGAGAGAGATGAGACTCTGTGCAGTCCAGTTTTTGTAAACACATTGTACATGCATTTTTTATTAATACAAAGCAGTTTTCCTACCCATGATTTGTCTATTTGTTTATGCATATGAATGGATTTTGTAGATGTATGATAAGTTTCGTTTACAGTAGGAAGATAGATTTCTCTATCTTTGTTTGAATTTGTTATATCATTCTGGGTTCTTTAGGCGATGCAAGGAGTGCACCACAGAACGTTGGGAGTTCTAGAGCCAACGCAAGGAGTGCGTATCTGAATCTCGAATCGAGTTCAGGGAGGAACGTGCTAGGAGGGCACACCAGAAGAATTCACAGACTCAAGAAGCCTCAGAGTTACTGAACGCTCTAGAGGAAAGATTATGCAGAGGGAGCACAGAATAGAACTATTGAAGGTTCTGTAGAAGCTCTGCCGGGTGGGCATCGAGCGAGTGCAAGGAGTGCACAAAAGAACTCTGTCTTGAGTTCTTTGAGAAGAAAAGTGTCAAGGAGAGGACACTCACAGAGTTGTTGAACACTCTGGAGGGAGACCTGTGCGAGGATCACACCAGTCCAACACTTAGATGAAGTGTTGAAAGTATGAAGCAATCTAAGGGCTCAGCCAAGCATAAGGAGCGTGCACAGAGAGAACTTGTTTCAAGTTCAAGAGCTCAGGAGGTCGAGCGCAGAATGTGCCAGGAAGGCACCAGAAAATATTTTGGAAGACGCAAAAGGGCCGAGTCCCTTAGAGACTGAGCAAGTTGAAAGATCAGGAGCAGTAGTGTGAAGCTGCACATAGAGAGCAAGTGTGCACAGAGCCGAGGTCAAGTTTCATTGACAAATCTTAGGAGGGAAAGCAGACGTCGAGACCCAAATTCATAGGCCTCGCAGGAGGTAGATCGAAGGTCCAGACCTTTGAAGCATCGAAATCTTCCAAGTCGAGGAAGAAATCCAAATCTCAGGAGGAGGAGCGACAACTGTCATTAGATCAGCTACAGAGGAGCGATCTGGACCGTCAAAACTACGTCCAGACAGGAAAAGCGAGCGCAAGAGAAGATCAGATCTGAGTGCATGGATCAACAGTCGTTGATATAGAGGTAAGGTGCACACACCTTATCCATTTGAAGGCAGACGGGAGAGTGGACTTTTCAAGGTCCAGAAGTTTCAAAATCATCGGGACCGTCCATCGTCAAAGGACAAGTGGCAGCAGATCAGCTTTTCGTTGACTCGTGACTCAGGGAAGTCAAAGTGTAGAGTTACGAGAACTTGCGAGTCAATTTGAGTCGTTGGATCACGGAGGGTCAAGGACCGTCGATCTAACGTGGGTGAATTCTCAGGAAATCAGGAATCGAAGAAAGGAAGGTGCACGAGAGAAATTCCGAAATCATCAGAACCGTCCGTAGAGACAGGGCACGTGGCGAGAGATCATCATTTCACTGACTCACAGATTGGAAAGGTCAAAGGGCGGAGTCATGAGGATTCGTGAAGTCCAAACTCGTGAAAGGATCACAGACGTTGATCGAAGAGAGAGCGTGAACTGTTGATTGTCCAAGGAAATATCGGGAGTTCAGATATCGGGAGAAGGGAGGTGAGCAGTCCACCAACTTCACAAAACGTGAAGTCCCGATACGTGAAAAGGAGATCAGGATCGTTGGATCGCGGGGATTGTGGATCGTTGATCTGGCGAGTGGAACTCGCAAGTTCGTGTTTCGAAAGGACGAGCAAGCAGACTTTGCGAAACGCAAAATCGTGAAGCGCTCGGAAGGTTTGGCCCCAAGTCATAGCGAGGGGTCATATGGATGGAGGATAAGGGATTTCAAAGCTCGGGAGAGTTGGGGTGACTCACATGCAAAGACCTGATACGCTAAATTGTGAAACACCTTTTGAGTTAGGCGAGTGGTCATAGTCGTGGTTGCAAGAAGGAAGGGGCTTAGCCAGGGAAGAGCTAGCACCCTTTTGGCGTTGGGGTTTGAACAATGCTCAAGAGAGGGCCCGCGGGTCTCATATGACCTGCGTATTTGGAGAAAGGACCTATGTAAGTGGGTTTGGGGTCCAGTAGAGACCCAAAGAGTCGATTTGACTCAGTTTCTTGATCGATCCCAGACCAGGAGGTCAGCAACCCCGAGGAGAGAAGGGGGGTCTGCATCATCTAGCCTAGTTGACAAGGGTTTGTGAATAATCCAAAATTAAAATGAGCAAAATCATGATGAGAGGAAAGCTTGATGGTTCAAGCAAACTCAGTTCCAAGAAGACAATACCTCGAGGAGGTGAAGACATCAACATATCAACACTCTTAGGTATGAGCCCTACTAATGATAATACTTGGTTAATTGATAGTGGTGCCTCTAGGCACATGACCAATCTTAGAGATCACCTAACAAATTTGGTTGAGAAAGAGACACATCTACATGTTGTCCTTGGATATGATGCCATATATAATGTGAGAAGAGTTGGAACTTATACCTTCCAACTAGATTCAGATATGCAACTTCAATTAAAAGAAGCACTATATGTACCCGGAATGAAGAGGAACCTTGTCTCTATTTCTGCCTTGGAAGACAAAGGCTATAAGATTACCTTCTCAGAAGGAATATTTCTTGCATGGCACAAAGACTCTCATATAAATTCTTCCAAGGTAATTGGTGTCCGAGAAAACATCTTGTACAGACTAACCATCAAACCAGTCCAGGCCCTGCTACATGACACTATCAACTTGAGTGAGCTATGGCATAGAAGACTTTCTCACATTCATTATAGATCTCTCCCAACTCTAGGGAAAATGGTAACAGGTCTACCAAAAATTCAAATTCAGCATAAAGGTGTTTGCAAAGGTTATGGTCTTGGAAAAAATGTTAAAGGATCCTTCTTAAATAGTGACAATATATCCAAGGAAATATTGGACTTGATACATTCAGATGTGTGTGGGACAATGACCGTTGCATCTCTGAATGGGTACTTATACTATGTACTCTTCATAGATGATCACTCCTGGAAAACTTGGATTTACATTCTGAAGAACAAGGATGGAGTCCTTGCAAAATTTCAAGAATTCAAAGCTCAGGTTGAGAACCAGACCGGAAGAAAAATCAAAGTATTAAGATAAGATAATGAAGGAGAATACACCTCAAAAGAATTCAGCAGTTTTTGTATTGAAGCAGGGTTCGAGAGGGAGTTCACAGTTCCTTACAACCCTTAACAAAATGGGGTTGTTGAAAGGAAAAACAAATTTATCATTGAGGTAACCAAAGCAATGATACATTATCAGAGTCTACCTATGACTCTATGGGAATAAGCATGTATGACAACAGTGTATGTTCAAAACAGAAGTCCTCATCGGATCATAAAGAACATTACTCTAGAAGAAGCCTTCACCGGAGTGAAGCCTGAGATTGGACACTTCAGAATATTTGGATGTTTAGTATATTTTCATCTACCCAAAGAGAAGAGATCCAAGATAGAACCTTCAAGGAGAATGGGCACATTTGTAGGATACAGTGAATCCTCAAAATCATATTGAATCTACATTCCTGGTCAGAGATAAATTGAAATAAGCAGAGATGTTACCTTTGAAGAATAAGTAGCCTTCCAAAGATCCAGATAAGCTCATATGGAAATTGATAGTGAGACAATGCCTTCTCCCCCTTCAGCAGTTCAGAGGGAGACATATATTATTCCAGTTGATCCAGTTGTTCGAGTCGATCTAGTTGCTCCAACTAACATACCCATAGATATTACAGTTGGACATAAAAAGCCTGCTTGGGCCCAACAAACTCTACAAGAAGCAAAGGGACATAAAGCCCCTCAAGGAACAACCAGAGAGAGCAAGAGACCAAAGAGATTCTCAAGCTACCTTTCAGCCATGACCCACATCATTGACTCAGAGCCATCTTGTCATGGAGAAGCTTCAGGTGAACAAGTATGGCAAGATGACATGACTGAAGAATACCAATCTATATTGAAAAATGATGTATGGTATATTATTCCAAGACCAGAGTGAAATTTCGTACTGACTTCCAAATGGATTTATAAAATCAAGCATGCAGCTGATGGAAGCATCTAAAAATACAAAGCAAGATTTGTGGCCAGAGATTTCTTACAAATAGAGGGAGTTGACTATGACGAGATTTTTTCTCCAGTAGCCCGATACACCTCCATCCGTTCTATCATTGCACTAGTTGCTTCCATGGGTTGGAAGCTACACCAGATGGATGTAAAGACATCCTTTCTCAATGGTGAAATTGAGGAAGAAGTTTATAGCGAGAAGCCAGAAGGATTCGTTGTACACAACGAAAGATCTCATGTATGCAGGTTAAAGAAAGCCCTATATGGTCTAAAACAAGCACCACGTGCTTGGTACGAGAAAATGGATGGATTTTGGATGAGCTTGGGTTTCAACAAAAGTGTTGTTGATCCAAACTTATATTATCACATTGATAGCAATGAGTGTTTGATTTTGTTCCTATATGTGGACGACCTTTTCCTCACCGGTTCAGAGACACTCATTGTTGAATGAAAACGAGCATTGACTACTAAATTTGAAATGAAGGAAATAGGGTTGATGCACTACTTCTTGGGACTAGAAATATGGCAGAGGACAGATGAGATTTTCCTTAGTCAAGGAAAATATACTGTGGAGATACTAAAAAAGTTCAGCATGAAAGAATACAAATCCATGCCCACTCCAATGGTAATGGATTTGAAGAAGATGAGTGATACTAATTCAGGAGAGGTAGATCCACACTTATACCGACAGTTGATTGGATCAATGATGTATCTGGTTAACACCATACCGAACATTTTCTATGTAGTGAATCTTCTTATCCAATTCATAAGCCAACCGAGATAGACACACTGGATAGCTACAAAACATGTATTGAGATACTTGTGAGGCACAGTTGGTTTTCGCCTAAGATATGCCTCTAGTGTAGACTTGATCCTGCAAGGATATGTCGATGCAGATTGGGCAGGAAGCGCAGTGGATAGAAAAATCACCTCTGGTTATTGCTTCACTTTAGGGTTTTCCATGGTTTCCAAGTGTAGGAGAAAACGGAGCTCTATGGCATTGAGCACCGCAGAGGCAGAGTACATTGCATTGAATGTAGCAGTCTGCAAAGCAGTGTGGCTCCACAAACTTCTTACTAATTTGTTCGATCATGAAATGGATCCTACTACTATTCATTGTGATAACCAGAGTTGTGTAAAGCTCTCCGAGAACCTTGTGTTTCATGACAGATCGAAACACATCGAGATAAAGTATCACTATATCAGAGACATGGTGCAAAGGAATACAATACACGTGCAGTATCTTCCTACTCATGAACAGATCGCAGATATATTCACCAAACCACTTGCCAAGATAATGTTTAAGTATTTTCGTGAGAGACTTGACTTGGTGGAGAATGCCTCCCTAGCTAAGAGGGAGTGTTGATGATTACAGTTATGTGAGACATTCTCCATGACACAAACCTGAGAGAGATCCCCTAAGAGGGGTGTGTGGTTCTTATCTGAGACAGAGTTGGAACGTAGAGATGGCCTCCTCCTTACAGAGAGTTGAGAAGAACTCCAAATGATTCTCCTGTGTAACGCACTGAGAAAGGAGATATATGAGTTGGACGTGCTTGTGGCTGAGCATAAGGTGAACGTGTGAATTCCCATAGAGCTAGGTGCATCGTCATGAGACAGAGATGAAGATGATGTATTAGCCTCCTCTGAGAAGAGAATTTATATGATGAACTCCAGATGACTCTCCTGTGTAATGCAGTGGGAAAGAAGATCTGTTGAGTGGACATTCCTGTGGACGAGCACATGTGAACGTGATCCTAGTGGTTGAGCACTAGTGAGAGTGGTTCTCCTATGTAATGCAGTGAGATAGAGATATGAGCGTCCCTATGGATGTGCCCCTAGTGGTTGAGCACTAGTGGGTGTATGAGATCCCTTACTATATTGTTCAAGAGTCAAACTTGCCTGTAACCCTAATTGTAATGTAAAGGGTACAGGTCGGCCCCACCTTAATGTAAAAGATAATTAATCTAGTTATTATTAATTATATTGTGAGTTAGAGAGGTCGACCTTGTTGTGCCAATAAACACTTATATTGACATGTCAAGTCTAATATAAGTAAAGGAAGATTCCCCATTGAAGAATCATATATTTTGTGTGAGTTTGGAAATTTCAGCAAGTACATCTTCTGGGGAAAAGTGCACACCTCTCTTGGGCACTAGTCTTCTAGGGTTTGCGAGCACCCTCTTGTGTGCTAGGTTTTCTTGGTGATGAAGGTCTTTCTATTGAAGAATATAGCAAAGGAGTTGGCTGGTTTTTCTTCCCTTGTTGAGAAGGGTTTCCCGGGATACTTATTGTGTTCTTGTGCATGGTGTTTCTTCTTGTGATCTTAGTTGCTGCAACATAATTGTTTATGGTTTAAGTTAAATGATAAAAAGGATTGAACTTCATGCTTAGACCTTGCTTATTGAAAAACCAACAAAGATCAGCAAGGGAGTGAAAGATCCTCCCGTTCTTGATCCAATTTCTTGATCCAATCTTGGCCAAGGTGGTGAAATATCCCACCCTCACCATTCTATTCAGTTCAGATATATTTCAGCCATTGATTTGTGAAGTAGGGCGAATTGTGAGAAGGGTTTTCTTCAGGAGGGGCGCACCATAGATCTTGGAGAAGTTCGATTTAGCCTCCAGAAGAGACATATAATTCAAATCTTCACTTGCATGTCTATTCCACCTCCTGATCTATTAGATATTGGAGATTTTGGAGAGGATCTATGAGGAGATTCATTATTTTGTACCTAGGGAAAAATATTTCTTGGAGTGGCGCATCTGGTAGTGGAAATCTTCATATTTTGGGGTTGTATTAGTTTTTACTTGTTGGGATCGAGTTGAATACATCTTGGGTGAATTATTTATGAGGAGATTGGCCATTTCATTGGTGGATTGAGCCTCATCTTCAGCCAGGGCAAATTCAGACCAAGCAGGGCCATCCTTTGTTGAAGAAATTACATAATTTTGGAGCAGTTGTTAGAGGGTTTCTATTGGGAGACTCTTCTCCTTTCTTTGGCTGCATTTTGTATGTATTTTCCAGACATATATCAGTTGTAGAAAATACATTTCAAAGATGGAAATTATTGTATGTTGGACAGCCAAGTGCATATTAAATAAAGTAAGAATTTGAGGTACTATCTTATGGTGTTTAATAGCTATTAGTTTCTGATTTATTTGGTTATCATTGCATTTGTTTTCTATATATATTACATGAAGAAATATGGGCCAAAATACATCAGAAAATACACTTAATTGAATTCTACAACCATTGCACGCAAAGTGTTTGACAAAACACTTCAACTAGCCCACTACAAATTGTTAATGTTTAAGCCATTATTATAGTTCTTTGCATTTCAATGAATAACAACAGCATAAGATAAGATCATTGAGAAATACACAATCACAAGAGACACATCATTTATCCTGAGAAACCCTCATGGGGCAGAAATCCCAGCAAAATCTTACTTAATATAGATAACCAATACAATGCCAAGAGATAACTCAAACAAGTACAGAAAGTCCTCTCCCAAAGATGTGCCTCTCTCTCTCTCTCTTCTCCAACTGCAGCTCCGAAACTTGTCTCTCAATGAACAAGTGTGTGTGTGTCTAAGTGAGGCGCTAGCCTCCTTATTTATACAAGATTGCCACGTGTGGGAGTCTCCTTTCACTGGCAGGGCCGACTTCTTCTCCTTGGTGGTTATAACCACCTTTATTATATTCTGGGGCCTCTTTGATATATTCTGGGGCCGACTTCTTCTTTTTCCTATTACAATTATATTATGACCAATCCACAAAAGGGGATTTGGTCCTTTTACAATAGCCGACATGATCAATCCACAATGGGGATCGATCCAATGAATAATATATCAAATAATAATAAGAATACACTTTGCAGTTACATTATTTCAACACAAATAAACATAACAACAAACACAAATTAAGAATAGCCTCTCATTGGGAAGGGCTTTAGGTGTTGCATGTGATGTTTTTGACATAAAATCCATCCCTTAAACTTGATTTAATTGGGGCAACAAGTATTGAAGTGATTTCAAGGGATTTGGGAGATTGTATGCCAAGTGTTTGACAAAATTCCTCAACCACATAGATCTGATTTTTACATCAGATTTGGTTGGGAACATTACACATTTCCTCAATGATTTGGTGAAACTAGTGTTACACTTAACGCAATAATATCTAAATTATCATGATATTATAACCAAAACCCAACTCAACAATAATATCACCAATATTTATCGTGATAAATTCCAATCACGGAATTATTGCGATAATTTGTAATTATAGGGATAATTTGTAATTATCGCTAGACGATACAAATTATCGCCCTGCTGATATTCGACCCACTTTAAGACATGATTTTGGGTTTTTTAACCTCATTTTGAAAAATCTACTAAGGAGGATTTATCTCTAAGGATACTATGACCATTTTCCATCAAGCCAAACAAGGGGAAATTTGTAGGTTTCATTGCCATCAACTAAGCATTTGTGGAGTGGGGATTTATTCCAATATACCATATCCATATTCCTAGGTATGTAGAAAAATTTATGCCTTTACTTTCTTTGTTTTTCAAGATTTAGTATAGGGTTTGTAATAGGATATTTAACACTTATGTAGTTATGATAATCTAATTGCAGCATTCTTTAAGTTTTTTGTGGATTTGGATTTTGAATTTCGCCATTTTTTTGTGTCATAGGTTTATATTTTAAAGATTTAATCGATGCTCTACAAAATAGAAAATCCATTGGACCCAATGTGGGAGTATGGTGAACCATATGAGGGTCATAATAGAAAAAAGCTGAGTTGCAAGCTATGTGGAATGGAAATGTCTGGCAGAATCAACCACTTGAAATACCACCTTACCAAAATCCCAAGGCATGAAGTGGAAATTTTCCCTGCAGCTACCCCGGTTGTTGTCCTTGTTATCCCCATTTTGTGGGATAACTAAGGATATCATGTCTTGAGGCCCTCAGGTTGTAGACATGGAATGCTAAGAGACCATGTGACTAGTAGTATCCACTTGCACATACAAAAGCCCGCTCTATCACCACATTCTGATCCATTGTCAACGCATCCACCACACCAGCTAGCTTCTGAAAGGAAGAGGGGTCTTTCTCCATGCGGTACAAGCCAGGTATTGTGGCAGGTAATCACCCTAATATTTAAGGCATTTAAATATGTTGTATTTTACTTTTGATTATAGAACATTTGTTTGGACATTATTCTTTTGACCTTGGTTCACCTTGGTGAGTGTCATAGATTTCCTAGTAAGTGGCCAACCTTTGGGGAAGGTTTGCACATGGATGTTCCTTGAGGGGTTATTGTACCACTCTCGACCATACTTACCACTTTCCTCTCATTACACTCCCATCATCTTGTCTTCTTCTAGGCCCTTTTACTTTAGTGACCCAAGAAGGGCATGTACCTCATTTCATGGGAATAAGGTGTTGAAGGCCCAGAGGGATTGTTGTTGGCTAAAAAGATAAAAGATAAGTTATCGGATCCATGGGGTATGAACGTTGGATCCGCGGATCCACGTTTCAGATCCGGATCTGTTAGCACCATGTTTCCATTGTCGAGGGAGACAAATCTACAAGGGAAGAAACAGATCTTGTATTTGGAAATGGATCCTGTAAACTAAGAAATGGATCCCAACCAAGCCAACCCCACGCACGTAGATCCCAAAGATAGTTTCATCGATTTTAGGTTTTTCGTCTTTTTTTAGGGTTTTAACATCGGGAGTTAGATTATAAGGGTGTCCGACCCCACTTCAAAGGCAACTGGAAAGTGTAGTCTATAGCAGTCAAAGCGTGGGCTTTGAAAACTGGAAGTGGTTGGCAATCAACTCGTTGCCTGCACTCAATCCGGAGTCGAGGCAATCAACTTGGAAGCATAGGAACGGTCCACCAACATCGACGGGTCCACCAGCTTGGAAGCATAGGAACTCGTAGGTATGAAATGCTATGTCTGCCCTCATTTCAATACAAAGTATTTATTATTTACAAGTTTTAATTTTTAAATTGGTATTTTTATTATCTATATAGTATAAACTTAATAGTTACAATTTTTTTATAGCATATATAGGTTATAAACATTTCCATTGTTATTAACTTATTACTTAGTATTTATTTAAATATATAAATATCTCGTATATTTTGTATCTATTTAAATATATAAAGTTTAAACTTTAGTGTTTTGTATTTATTTATATATATATATATATAACATCACCATAATATATATAAATATTATCATATATATATATATAAATAGTATTTATATATATTAAATATATAAATTATGAGATTCTAATATAATTATATATTTGCTTCATTAATATGTTGCTCAATTTTACCAAATACTGAATATTAAATGGAATTTGTATATATTAAAAATTTAAATAGTATCAATATTGTTATCCCCTATCCTAAGGATAACTAAGGAGATTATGTCTCGAGGCCCACAGGTCCTAGACATGGAGTACCGAGAGCCAAATGACTTGATCTTGGCCCCGGAAGGCCCATTTTTCCTTCAGTGCATCCCATCTATCAATAGCAACAACATCCATCCTACCATCCTGGTCCTAAAGTTGCAGTGGGTCTTGCTCCATGAGATAATGAATCCAGGTATCATGGTATGTGTCACTCTAATTTTCAAAGAATTTGAATATGTTGCACTGAACTCTCCTTTATTTCATAACATTTGCTTGGAAATTATGCTCTTTAACTTGTTCATACCTAGGGGGGGTGACAGAATGCCCTAGTAAGATGGTTCCCTTTAGGATGAGTTGTCACTAGGTGGGTCTATGAAAGGTCATCATTCGTTCCTTCCATATTTACCATTTTTCATCATTATCCCTCTCAGCTTCCCCTACCTTGGTTCAGGCATTGGGTTTTCCACACTAGGAAGGGTTGTACCTTTCCTTGTGGGAAGAAGGGGATAAAGGCTCAGAGGGTAAAAGTAGCTGGAAAGAGTTAAAATCCAAAATAAAACCTTTGAGATGCTTCGCTCAGGGATTCCCAAGAAAGAATTAAAAGGCTTCTCAGGAAGAAAAGGGGACCCATAAGATAAATAAAACTCAAGGTCTAGTTGGTGGATGGGAGGTCTCATCATGAGTCGGCCTATTAGATCCATGGGAATGTAGCAGTATAACACTATAATCTATCTGGTCACCAAGCCAGGGTAGTGGCTCTTGGTGGCATAGCCAAGAGAAAGGTGGTCTCATCACCAGCCATCCTTCTCATTTCCATGAAGTTCTTGTGGGTAACGATGTCACCATTGGTCACCATGCCAGGACAGTGTCCCCCGACTTTTCCTTCGAAAAGAAAAGGAAACAACACAACGAATAAAAAGCATTGAATGGGCTAGGAAACAATGGCATCCATGACAAGGTGAAGCTCGCCCTCTATAGAGGCACCCACGAGCAAGACCTATATTTCCCTGTTATCACTGCACCCTTTGCCCAAACATTCCCCCTACACCATTTCACGCACTCACATGACCTAGATTGGTCTTCACCTAGGAAACACCCCAAACTTGAGGAGGATTATCCCAATTGGACATCCTGAGACCCTCTCCAAACCTGAATTGTTAAACTGCATAACGTCTTTGAGCATTTGTCTAGGTAAAGGGGGGTTTGATGCACATGTTTGGGTAATTTGATTATTGGATGTGAGTGGCTATGATCCATGTGACTTATGAGCCCATGGAGGGCATACTTGTTGTTGTTGCAGGACCATGCCCAGTGGACAGGTACATATGGGGAGATGATTAGCTCGGACCTCCATGGGGATGAAATCCCACAGATGGTTGTTGTGACACAGAGAGATGTCAGAGATTTGCACCAGGGAAAAGGAAGGACGTTTCACCAGAGACACTTTGAAAAACCTAAACCCAAGGGGATATTTCTCTTCCACCTGGACGTTGACCTTGGGAGGCCCATGACATCACCATTGTGACCCAAGATGTCACCCAACGTCAGGATTGGCATTTTGGAGGTAGTTGTGTGCTAATTGGCACGTGTGGCATCATCTAGGGGCTTGGAAGGCCCGAAATTTTGCAGATGAGGCCCAACGTTTCATCCAGGAGGTTCAACGTCACCCTAGAAAGGCATGACGTCACCTCTAAAGATGATTTTAGGGTTTAATTATTTTAATTTGTGTAAAAACTAGATTTTTCATGTAATTTGGCCATGTCGGCCTTTTCATGACATAATTGTAATTAAAGGTCATTGATATTGTATAAATAAGAGATAAAACTCTCATTGTATTTCATCATTCACTCATCACACAAGTGGTGGTCTAAGATTCGGCCCTCTTTAAGGGTTATTGGCTGAAATCTAGTGGTGCACACTTCTTAGAGGAGGCAAGTATTTTGGCAAATTTTCATGTGGAGGATCTTCAACTAGGGTTTATGCTTGATTATTCTTGGTGAAGTAAGTGGAAAATCTGCATTTCTTTATTGTGAATGAATTCTTATGGTTAATTTACTTGTTTCATGTTTAAGATTATGAAATTGTTGCTTGAAATCCTACGAGAAAGACACATGTTACTATATTTTTCTCTATAGTCTTCCACTTGCTAAAATTTCTTGAAAAGAACCTATCTTGAAGTAGATACTAGAGCCCTACCATTGTAGCACTCTAGTAACCCTACTTCCTTGCCCATTGCATATTTTATTTTCAATTTGTCCAAGGAAAAGAAAAATCGCTAGGGCCTAACTTTTGTTACTTTCTAGCAATTATCTCTAGGAATTGGATTTTTGAGGCCTTGGGCTACCAACACCTCTCTCATCCTCTCCATCCCCTTTGACTAAACATTATCATTTCTATTTTCCTCTAAGACATTTTTCTTCCATCATGGACTCCATTACCCTAGACAGGCACTAGTCTACCATTTACAAGTGTTGATTGATCAAACAATTTTCAGAACCTCTTCTCTTGAACACCCACTAACTTCTACTAACCTTAGATTAGCCTAAATCATTAACCTACTTGTTGTTGTTTAAAAATATTGCTATATCCATCTAACAACAGAAAATTAACCCTAATGGTGACATATTATGCTAGCTAGATGTTGTTAAAAGTGCTTGTGACTATTTATTATCAAGTTGCCTAGTTAAAGCTATCAATACAAGTCTTTATTCAAGATTTTTAGAGCATAAATTTTGTGACTGTTACAAATTTCTTATTGTTGTTATAAGTTGTTACACTGCTGCAAATTTTATATCAGCTAGTACATTTCTTAAAAGTTCATTGTCTTATGAAGCACTAACATCATTTTGGTACTTGGAAAATGCCCCTTTTTTCCTTGTTGTCTTGTTCCAGGCAAGTACACAATATTATTTATTTGCTTCATCTCTATAAGACATAAAGAACCCTTTGATTTGAGTGATCTGTGAGAGGAGAAGGATTTCCTTGTGTTATTTTCCTTAGCCTTCTCAAACCCCCAGGTCACTGGGGACGTCTCCCCTAGGGTAGTCTTGACATACTCCTAAATAGAAAGGGATTTCCTATTAAGGTGAAAATGATAGGTTATTCCCAGTTACGCCAATTCTGTATCCACTTGCCTTGGGATTTTTGTAACATACCCACCCACCCACAGGTCAGCTATACTACCTGCAAGCCCGCCCTCGGACCCCTTTCTCTTATTTTGATACCTTCTTTAGTTATTAAGGATGAATAAGAGAACAGATTTAATCACATGCAGTGAAATATCCAGCAAGCATGCGTAATCTAGATATTGTGTTAAACGATAATTAAATATACATAGCGGAAATACATTCATACACATGTAGATGATAATTAAATTACACAACAGAAATGCATTCATACGCAGATAGTAATATCACGATAGAGAGAGCACTCATCTTTAAGAAAGGTGACATCGACTGGCTGCAGACCAAGGACGTTACACCCAACCGTAGACATCGTTGCTCCAAATCTCAACAACAGTGTCACCCCCGAGCCAGGGCTATGAATCCACAATGAAGTTTCCAGAGTGTAATTGGGTTCCCAAACCATTCAGCTCTCAGGCTCTCACAGGTTTCCCGACACCCACAACAATCCAAGTACCCAACTCTCTTCTACCCAGCCTGTGCCACCCGAGAGAATGGACCTCCACCCTTCTCTGCCACGTAGTCCCTCAAGCAGTCCTTCTTCTTCCAGCACAACTAGTTCAAAATCTCAATGCTGGAACTCTCAGGACTCGCAGTTGTGAGAAAAACACAGCACAGGCCAATGCATTTCAGACATGCAGGCCCCAGGTCACGATTGGATCACACCAGCGACCACTACAACCAACTATCCTGTGGCTAGTTCTTCAACAGCTCTGTTTCCTTTCGCTTTTCCAACCAAGACGCAGGTGAAGATGGGTCGATGAATGGGTCAGGGAGTGCATGGGAGTGTGTGAGAAAGGAACAAGTGAGTTAACGGTAAAACAATGCACAAGTCATCAGTCGAACCCGCCCATCAGACTAGAGGCGGGTTTAAGTAACCTCATGGGGAATACAAGAACCTCCTGGCCTTCCCCAAGAAGTTCACATAACCGATCCCCTCACTTAGACAAAAAGGGTAATAAGAAAATAGGAATAACACCTACTCCCTCAAGCTCCCTCTCTTGTGGAATCATAGCCCCCTATAACTCTAGTCCTTGTCCGTCTAGCAGCCAACGATGTGTTTATTATTATTAATAATCAAGACATTATATTTCTTGGGCATATTGACCCTTTAATAATTGTTTGGGAAATCAGGCCTCTCAGCATCGTAACAAGACATTTATTTAAAAATGGGGGTTCAAAACCTGGGGTGTTACATCCCCTCCCCCTTTTTTTGGCACTATCCTCAATGCATATACAAACAGAGATCAAAATCTCAAATTTATTCAAAAAGTTGTGCGTACTCTACACGCATGGCATCTTCATGCTCCTAGGTAGCATCTTCAGGACCGTAGCAGGTCCACTGAACTTTTACCAGTTCTATAACTCGATTCTAGAGCATTTTGACTTTTTTGTCCAATACCCGCACCGGATGAACCTGAAAGTCTCCCTCCGTCTCTACCTGAATCAGATGCCAATCAATAACATGGTTAGGATCATGTACATATTTCTTTAGTAAAGACACATGAAATACATTATGCACATTCATGGAAGCAGGCAATGCAAGCATGTATGCAACTGGCCCTATTTTTTCCAATATTTCAAATGGACCACAGAATCTGGCTGCCAACTTTGTACAACTACCCAATTTCAAGGAGATTTTCTTGGGCTTCACTTTCAAAAGTACATGCTCCCCTACTTTAAATTCTCTAATTGTTCTGTTCTTGTCTGCATAAACTTTCTTTCTATCCTGAGTTGCCTTTAAATTCTACTTAATCTTGACCACCTGGTCTTCCATGTCCTTGAGCAACTTCGGCCCAAGTACCACTCTATCTGTTGGGTTGTCCCATCTCACTAGAGTATTGCATTTCCTACCATACAAGGCTTCAAATGGGATCATTCTCAATGAATCTTGATACCCATTTTTATATGCAAACTCAACCAAGGGTAAGTAATCTTCCAACTTAGATGGGTTATCCATCACATACATTCTCAGCATGTCTTATATTATTCGATTGACCCTCTTTTTTTTCCCATCTGTCTAGGGATGATATGTTGTGCTAAAAATTGGAGGTAAACTTTGTATCTCTATCCTAGACGATTGTCCTAGGTATCCCATGCAACCTAACAATTTCCTTCATGAAAATATCTGCAATATTAGTTGTTGTATGCGTTGTCTTCACAGGCACAAAATGAGAAGCCTTTGTTAATTTTTCAACCACCACCATGATTGAATCGTGTTTCTTATTCGTTCTGGGTAATCCTGTGATGAAATCCATGTTGATCACTTCCCATTTATTCTTTGGAATTGGAAATGGCTGCAGCAAACCTGCTGGGTGCCTATGCTCAGCCTTCACCTTCTGACATTCCATACATCGAGCGATGTAATCAACAACAGCCTTCTTCATTCCCGGCCAAAGGAACTGGCTTCTTACTGCTGTAATTGTTTTCTAGTAACCGGGATGTCTAGCATAAGGAACATCATGCATTTCCTTCAGTACCAAATTCTTCAGTTCTCCAGAACTAGGAACATAGATTCTATTTTTATGCATGAGAAATCCATCTTTCTTTATCTCATACTCCTTTGCTTTCTGTTGTACATTTCCTTGCTGTAAGTTTTCCTTTACCTGTAGGTAATGTTGATCTGTAACAAGACCATCTAAAATTATGCTCTTCAAGTCTGACTGATGCATACTGACAGGAGTAGCATGCATGAGATGCACTCTTCTACTAAGTGCATCGATAACTTTATTCTCATTTCCCTTGATATGCTTGATATCGAAGTCATATTCACTTAAAAATTCCAGCCATCTTGTTTGCCTGGAATTCAAGGTTGGTTGTTCAAAAATATACTTTAGACCAATGTGGTCTGTCCTTAATTCGAATTTCTTCCCCATGAGATAATGCCTCCACATCCTCAAGGCGTTAACAATGGCAGCAAGTTCCAAGTCGTGTGTGGCATAGTTCCTCTCATGTTCCTTAAGCTTTTTGGACTCATATCCAATGACGTGTCCATTTTTCGTGAGGACTCCCCCAAGTCCTTCCTTACAAGCATCTGTACATACCACAAAACTTTCATTTGGGTCAGCAATCTTTAATACAGGTGCACTAGTAAGTAATTCCTTCAATAGATTAAAATTATTTTCACACTTGAGTGTCCATTCAAATTTAGCCCCCTTCTTTTGCAAAGAAGTGATGGGATGAGAAATCTTAGAGAACCCTACTATGAGCCTTCTGTAGTAGTCAGCTAATCCCATAAAAGAGCTAATGTCTGACACATTTCTGGGTGTTGGCCATCCTCTAATGGCTTCAATCTTCTCCAGATCTACTACTATGCCTTGCTCTAAAATAATGTGTCCCAAGTAATGGATCTGTTTTTGATAAAAAGAACACTTACTCAAATCGGCATACAATTGATGTTCTCTCAGTACCTACAACACCAATCTCAAGTGATGTTCATGCTCCTCTTCAGACTTAGAGTAGACAAGTATGTCATCTAGGAATACTATGACAAACTTGTCCAGATAATTTTTGAATATGCCATTCATTAAGCACATGAATACAGTTGGTGCATTGGTCAGTCCAAATGGCACCACTACAAATTCATAATGCCCATACCTGGTCCTAAAGGTTGTCTTATGAATGTCTTCTTCGTTGATTCTTATCTGATGGTATCCTTCCCTCAAGTCAATCTTTGAAAATATCTTTGCTCCTCTTAGCTAATCAAAGAGGTCATCAATTCAGGGTAAAGGATACTTGTTCTTTATAGTGTACCTGTTCAGCTGTCGGAATTAAATACACATCCTCAAGGTTCCATCCTTCTTTTTGAAAAAAAGTACGGGTGCTCTCCAAGGCGAAACACTTGGACGTATGTACCCTTTCTTCAACAATTCTTCCAACTGCATTTGTAAATCTTTTAACTCTGATGTGCTCATTCTGTAAGGTGTTTTCGACACCGGGGCAACTCCTGGCACTAAATCAATTGAGAAATATATCTCCCTTCTTGGTGGCAATCCGGGTATTTCTTGGAATACATCTTCAAATTCCTGTAGCACCGAGAAATCTTCAAGGCTTCACCCCTTTCTATCAACTAGCTCCTCCACATGGGCTACATACAGTTGACATCCTTTTCTAAAACATCTTTTCAGTTGTAAGGCTGAAATCTCCCTTATAGAGATAGGTCTTGGAACTCCTCTCGCAGTGCTCTATTTTCCATTTCCATCAAGACATGTAAATGCCTTGTTTGTTAGCCTATGGATTACCTTTACCAATCACTAAGTCCAAATTGTCACCTATATTTGTATTATTCATTTAGGATATTAGTAATATATCCTCAAGTGATGACTAATGAGTTAGTTAAGATTGCCTAGCCTAGTCATCATGCATGATTTTAGGATCTAGAGCAAATCTCTCTATGAGGTGGCATCACCCATTGTACTATAAATATGTAACATTGGAGTGAATAATAAAGTGTTGGCTTGTGAGCCTTTTCAGCCATGTTGTTGTTCTTGTTTCTGTTTTATCAATTGGTATCAGAGCTATGTTGAAAGAGATTTGGTGAGGAGAAATCCATGGCTAAGGAGAATGCTATTGTGATGAAAGAGTCACGATAATGAGAAGACCATGATGGATTTGTGAAGAAGAAAATCCAAAGTTTAAGCCTGGTTTCTTCAGGAAACAAAACAAAGACGAGAGGCAATTGGCAAGATCGATCCAAAACAGTGCAACAATCTATTTGAAGAGGATGGAATTCATTATAATGATTGCTCAAAGCCTCTGTTAGTTAGAGATTTCCGTCAGAGAAGCGTTCAATTGAATTTGAGATTTGATGTTGGGAGAGCTATTGATGTGGAGCGTAGACCCAACAAAAGAGCTATGACCAAGGCTTGGTCCATTGCATGAAATCTGGAAACGTGTTGCTTAATTCTTGAAGAGAATTGCCATTTGGAAATTGCATTGAGGTAAGGAGTTTCTTATCAGTTCATACAAAAATTAAATTTTGTGCACACAGAAAAGGGGAAATGTTACCCATATGAATTTTCTACTCTGAAGACCAAGTTGGAAAGAGTGACACTACAGAAGTATCTATTGGCAATTCGATTTAGTGTCAATTGAAAAGAACATGGCGAATTTACTCCAAATCTGAGGTATTTATGCTACTGAGATATTTGTTTGTGATCTTCTCTCTCTTTGTAATCAATCCTAAAAAATGAACTGAGATCTGGTTTGTGGCACGATCTGGCTCGATCAAGTCCTTTGTATCACATTCAGCAGATCTGGATTAATTTGAAGAAGAATTATTGTTATTTCTGTCTATCATGGTGATGGATTGTCATTAAGTATCTACGATCTCTTTCAATTCGGTGGGCTCATGGATCGATGTGCACAGAACGTTGACCAGTCTCCAGCTTCGTCTGAATGTGGAGGTCATGAATTGTAAAAAACTGCAGAAACTTGATGAAGAACAAGCATCCATCATTGTAGCGATATATTGCACCGCTGGCGAAAATTCATGAAAGGGCTACCCATGAGAAAATTTGCACACCAGATGAGGAGTTTGATCTGTGCGTCTGCATGAGTACACCTGCACCTGAGGAGACCTGTACAAGCCCAGATCCGAGTAGAGGGCATCTTCATCTGATCTGAGTGCTCATGAACAAATCAAAATCCACTGCAGTTGTCCACGCATCCAATTGGTCTATATGCGATCTAAATCCACAGATCTCAACGCCATGAATGTGAAGAGCTACTGTGAGTCGTGAGATCCCTCCTTGGCTTGATTTCTGGTGGACCTGCGCACAATTTCTAGCTACGTGTTCTCTGTGTGTTCGTTGGTGGAGCTGCCTACGTGCCTGTTTAGAGCTATCTTCTCCCAACAGAAGGAGCCCGCATGAAGGGTATAGCCATCGACTGATAACTTGGAGCCTTCGACTAAATTGTTGGAGTTGTTCAACGACTGGTGTATCCACCGCCCTTCTAAGTGTTGAAGTGAGGTTTATTTCTAAGTTTTTATACAGGCGTGAGACCCGTCCTCGACTTGACAATCATCATTCTAGCGGTCCAGTGTTCGCACCTGTGTTTATATATTCGTTGATTATATCGTTGGCATTTTTTTTTTTAACCGACAATAATAGAGGGTTCATGAATTTTATTTTTTGTTGAGATGCCAGAAACCCTCGATGCCAACACAATTAATTTTTTTTTTTTTCCAGATCTGTTTTTATTGAAAAACCCTCGTGCTTCATTTTATTTTTTATAATGGTATACCTAATTGATCGCCCCGTGGCATAATTGTTGTGGGAAAATCGACTTTTGAGAAAACAAATCCCATGCATTTCCTGCTAGCAGAGATCTCGCAACCTCTTTTGAGCACAATCGACCGAACACCACAACCATTTTTATCGCAGAGGACTTCGCATTATATGTATTTGTACCAATCAGTAGGGTGAAGCCTCGAATCCATAGCTTCAGTTTGAAGCACTGGTCTCCAAAGAAACCGTTGCTTTCAGTGATTGTCTAGTATGACCACGATGCCAAATTTTCCGAGAGCAGTGACCATGTGCTCGTATGCTTCGATGTGAGAAAGACCTAGGAGGCCTGTGATGTGCGTGGCCAATCCAGTTGCCATGGCGGTCAGGTTGAGGCAGTCAAAGTTCTCAGCAACGGTGATCTTAGAAAGGACCAGATCGGTGACCATGAAAAATATCCATATGAGGTCGCGGCTCGTTCTCCACGATGGTGTCGATCAATTGAGGAATAAAACCATGAGCAACAGTGATTGCGCAACTGGCACTTTTCGATAGTGTTTGCAAAGCGTGGGATGTTACGCCGATTATGTAAATGGTGGGATTTTGTTTTTCACGATCTGTGCATTGTATCTTCAGTCCATTAACATTGCCAAGGGATGTCATTGGTATATGATGCATCGAGAAAACCCACAGTGCATCGCTTCAGTAGTTTGCGTCCTCACAATGTCCCATGACCAATTCTGTCGATGTCAACTCAGAGTGAAGTTTGAAAACAAAAAGTGAATGGAATATTAAAGTAGTGCATGTGTGCTTTTCAAGTACTCTAAGTTTTACACTTAACACTCCTTTTGTAAAAAGGCTCTTTTGAGTATTAGAATGTGTTTTCCAAGTGTCTAAAGGACAATAACATTATATGCATGTACAAATTAATGAAAAGTTCTTTTTGTGATGGTCCTTTGTCCTAGACCTGGCCTGAAATCGAATAAGGAGGTCCAAGGATGATCGCACTTGTGTCATGGTGGTTTTCTTATGATTTCTTTATGTGGTGATTTATGTCTAGTTTTGCCATAATCACATACTATTTATCACTTAACGCAACACACACAAGCTCAAGCACAATGTTACTCATGCACATGCATTCAAGCAAAAGTAACGCAAATCAAGCATCTACAAAGAATATTAAAGCAATGAACAAGTCAAGGTCATAATCAAAGGAGAACTAGACTCAAAAGCATCGACAACGCATTTAAATTTGAAGAGTAATTCAACTTCAGAATCAAGATTTATTGTAACCTACAAATTGTCCTTTTGTAAGTTTACTTGTCTTTTTAAAATCAAGTTGAGTTGAATTGAATTTGTCATAAGGTGCATTTTCGGCTGAGCCCAACACCCTAGAGTCATTTTGAGTCGTAATTGACAAGGTTGAGTGTTAAAACTCAAATCATTGTAACCATCACACTTTGGATGCATTTTCGATGGTAACCGACATCCTCAATTTCCTGGAAGCAAGTTCACGCAAGGGAAGTACAAGTGAGCAAGAATAGCAAGCGAGTGTGAAGTTCAAGTGAACGAGTTGCAGATAATCCTTCTTCTTTCGAGTCAAATTGTAATCAGGATCTACCTGAACAAGAAGACCTCTTTTTAGTGTTTTGAAAATGGCTCGAAGTCTCGAATTATTAGAGTTACTGAACACTCTAATAAGCACTGTTATCCCCGATATCTGGGGATAACTAGGAGATCATGTCTCGAGGCCCACATGGTCCTAGACATGGAGTACCGAGAGCAGGAGCTACTTGAGCATGGTCCTGGAGGACCCTTC
>JZKD02S0914331.1:125523-170277 GCA_000966675.3 Picea glauca
GAGTCCTTCAGTAAAAGTAATTTAAGAAACTCACCTTATCAGTAATTTAAGCATGGACACTTCTGAAGCTTTTCGCAAACCCGTGCTAATGATATGTGTGTTCCTGCGCATATCGTTAATGGTTAAACAAATACTTTCAAACCATATGAAATAAATTATTTTCGACTAATAATAATAACATCAAGATTTCTCTTACCAGCCTCATATTAATCTAATGCAATCCAAGCTATAGATTTCTTCTGGCCATGCGATGATCGAAATCAAAAGATAGAAAAGAAAAGAACGGTGCACCGCAGAAACATAGAAACGTACCGCAAAAGCAACCATACAAGGAAATACAAGAAAGAAAGATCGTTTCCACAGAAGAATATAAATGTAAGAAAAACAAATAAAAGAAAATCACTGCCATACAGGGAGGCAGCGCATGAAATTAACAAAATGGCAATGCCAGAAGAAAAACCAATGGAAGCTCGGTATGAAAAATAAAAACAGCTCCGAGGTGATGGAACCATCGATTGAAACCTTCAAGTTTTATATAAAAATGGAATGACCGTTGGAAGGATGGAGCAACTGCTTTTTCTTTATCAGAGATTGAAGCTGGAGCGACTGCTTTTTCTTTATCAGAGATTGAAGCAGGTGCTTTTTCTTGGGAAAAGTTGTCTTCTAGAGTAATCTCATCGTGCACAGGAATCGAACGTTGCATTGTCGTTATTCGGTTTCCTCACGCTGATGACGGTGATTGGGAGCGAGGGAATCATGATTTTGCAGTTCCATGACCTTATTTTGTGGCAATTTGTTGTTGATTAATACAATTATTTTAATAAATTTTCAAATTTTGAATTCGTGTGAGTTCAATAGAGTGAAAAAGCTTTTTGAATTCGTGTGAGTTCAATACAGTGAAAAAGCTTTTTGGTGGCAAGATAAATGTTAAAATTGAGTGTGTTCAAGGCTAAAATCTTTGGTCACATGGTTTCATTTTGCCATGTACACAAGATTTTAGTAGGTTAAGTATTAGAATAAAATTATAATTGAGATTATCCTAATTAAGCTATTAGGTTTCATGGTTATATGTTGCATTTCAATGAAACCTTGGTCGTGGTTGTTGAGAACTAGGAATAATGTCAATTTGAGATTTTTTTTTTTTTAATGGATTACATATATTTTTACTATTTTTTCTTTAATTCTTCTTAATATTATCTTATAATTGATTTGTGGTAGTAAGGGGATCGAGTGTTTATTTGGATGAAGTTTATGTTTATGTTTCCAAATTCTTTAGTTGTTAATATATGATAGGTACTAATTAAGTTAATGATGAGATGAAATAAGATAAAACGATTTTATTAATGTCTGACTAATGAATATAAAAGTAGATCAATGGACTAATGAGTACAATGATATCATTACAAAGCAGGAGTATTGAAAGGTCTCCTATAAAGACAAGATGCAAAAAATAAAATGAAAATACAATGAAACAAGGTGAAGTCGTAGAGAGTGAGATCTATGTCGAGACATGAAGAACCCTCGACCCCAAGCCTAGAGATCGACTCAGGCGAGGAGATATATTATAGGAGAAGATTCATGAACGAGAGGAACCCGAGGTGATGAAATAGGTTAGTCATGGAATGGACCCATCTCTCCTACCATTCGAGGTTGAGTGAAGAAAATTAAGTATAATAGGATGTCCAAAGGGGGAACCGGTTAGGGCTGCAACAAACTCATTTAACTTCTTTCTCTTACTCACTATTCATCCATCAAAAAATTGCTAAGACGTTGCCATATTAATCTACTAATCATCGTGCATCTTTTGGGTGGTTTACTTGTGATTTTTGGTGATTGAATCTTGTTGTTGTAGCAATTGTTTGCTACAGCCATAAGGCTGCTACAATAATTCTCTGAAAACACTATCTAGAAGCCCTCTTTTACCGTCAAAGTTTGTGCTTGAATATTGGAAATTTATCTATTGGTGCTTCATTGTCCAATAATTATTGGACAATTTTGATGGTTAATTTTGCAGTAACTAGCTATTGTTCTCGTTGATATATATTTCTATTTATTGCTGCAATTAGGGACAACAAGCTTAACTTGCTTGTCCGCCTAACATATACTACGAACAGTTGGTTTTTCTTGTGTCCCGGGTAGGTACAAACACTCTCAGCAGGTACCCAAGGACATGGCAACCTTAAACCTCTCCCGAGACTCATTCTCAAGCCTTATTCCATCCAGTAACTTGACCTATAGGGGCTTCCATTCAGACATCTCACTTTCCATCTCATTTCCCCTAGGGTCACTGGGATTCCCCCCTTGAGGTGACTACCTCACCTCTAAAGTGACGGGAACACCTGCCTAAGGTGATAGTGGGTAGGTTCTCTCTTAGTTGTCGCCATTTGGTGGTTGGGTCGAGATTTTACCAACCTACAACTTGTGCGATAACAATCCTTATTGCAAAGAACTCAATTCTTGATATTGCTAGGAAAAAAAATCAAAGGGATGAATTGAGGAACCACAAGCTTCTCAGAGGCAAGGGAAACCTAATCCTCGACCACACCTTCTTAGTGCATTATGATTATCCTTATAGTATCTAGATGCCCCATGATGATCATCTCATGAGATAGATTTTGTTTTTATGTAATTTTGTATTATCCTATCAAAACTTATGACTTAAGACAGATATCATATTTCAGTATCGATGTTTGATGTACCACTTGACATCTTATACATCTTATATATCAGTTTTTTTTTTATATCTATGTAGAAATGTGTTTGTTTGATGTTGTTGTTGCTTTAGATGTTTAAAAATTTGAAAAAAAAAAAAATGATTATTGTTGTATTTTTTTAAGTTTCCCAATAATTTCCCCGATATTGCTGATAATTTATTTTCCAGACCCTCGGCGATAAATTCCCAATAACGATAAATATAACATTAGGTGAAACCCAACTGTACTCATCTATATTAGGAAACCCATGTAGACAGATATGGGTGTGAGACAAATACCTCCCAAATCTTTTACTTCCAATAAAATTATCCATGCTCTATGCAATGTGCATAGATGGTAACCTAGAAGCCCAAGGGGTCAACTCAACCAATTTTTACCAATGTTATTGGGCATTTGGCTGGTTCCATGCTAGCAAGAGCCCGGCTTGAATCCCCCTAGGTTAGGTGCACCACTCTATGCTAACAGGTTTACTAGGGATGCCATGCATGAATTGTTAAATTATGAGCTTGATTTCTTATGCGGATTAATTCTTTTATTGTCTTCAATACCTTGGTTCCATCTTAATACACTTCAACAATTTCAAATCATAATCGAATAGCAATAATTATGTAGATAAGTAAACATGCATATCAACAACACATATACCCTGGGGAAACCCTGTACAGGGAGAAAAACCCCATCAAACAATATTTCTTTATTGCATTAATAATGTAAGATCTCTTACAAATATCCACCATGAATGTACTTCTCTCAAAGATCTTGCCAAGATGACTCTGACCTGACAAAGAATTACAAGACCTTGTTGAAATACACCTTTGATATGCTGCCTCTTTATCACTGATGTGCTCCTCTATTACTTCACCCTCAACCTGCATATGAAAACTCTGTTTCAAAATTGTGTTGCAAAACTGTTTTGCAAAAACTGTGTTGAAGAGAGGATTCAACCTCTTCTTATATAGGCTGAAGAGGGGATGAGGAGAAGCTTGGAATAATAACTCGATTGCATGCATTAAACATAACTCAGCTTCATGCTTTAGTTCGAACTTAGAACTAGACTTGAGATTGGTTACAACTCAACTTTACACTTTATTTTGAACTTATAACTAGACTTGAGATTGGTTACAATTCAGCATTACACTTTAGTTCGAACTTAGAACTAGACTTGAGACTGATATGCTTTAGTTCAAACTTAGAACTAGACTTGAGACTGACATGTTTTAGTTCAAACTTAGAACTAGACTTAAGACTTTAGTTGCAAGTCAACATTACACTTTAGTTCTAAGATAGAACTAGACTCAAGACTTTAGTCGCAACTCAACATTACACTTTAGTTCTAGACTCAAGACTTTAGTTGCAACTCAACATTACTAAAATAGAATTAGAATCAAGACTTTAGTTGCAACTCAACATTACTAAAATAGAACTAGACTCAAGACTTTAGTTGCAACTCAACATGAAACTAGACTCAAGACTTTAGTTACAACTCAGCATTACACTTTAGTTCTAACATAGAACTAGACTCAAGACTTTAGTTACAACTCTTGACAAGGCAATTCTAAATTCTCTTCATGGTGGATAATGTTTACACGTGCCAACGCACTAGATCAATACAATTACATCATTTGCAATATTAGGAATATCGTTTGTTTCTAGCTCATAGGAATTTTACATTCAACCTAACTTTTGCTCATGGCTCACAAGGTTTGACTAGGCTCACAGAGGTTGTATGTTCCCCCTGACTTTTGCACTAGTCTGTCTATGCTCACAAAGGTTGTATGTTCCCCCTGAATTTTGCACTAGACTGTCTATGCTCACAGAGGTTGTACGTTCCCCTTGACTTTTGCATTAGACTCACATAGCATCTCGTTCGTCCTGACTTTTGTTTTGACTCATAGAGGTTGTTCGTTCCCCCTGGCTTTTGTCAATACCTCACAAGACTGGTTGATTCTCCAAATCTCCCTGGCTAGCCTCAGGGTGGCCCATATGGCCTCTCATTGGAGAGTGATTGTCATCCTCCAAGTGCCACGGACCTCCTGTGTGCCCATGACCTGCTACAACAAGGTTCCACGACCTATCCAAACAAAATGTAGCCTTCCTATAACCACACAAACTTGTGGATGATGACAATCAAGTTGTTATTCTTCTCTGGGATACCCTCACGGTCCCTTCAATTAGATCGCCTCCCTCCTTAGCTTAAGATAACTTGCAAGGAGATGAATATCCAATGAGGATCCTGGATGGAAACCCCTCTTGTTTAGCTAGGGTGGATGTTGCACCACCAAAGCCAAACCAATAGTGGAAAGGTTTTGTCAAAACCCCTACGAAAACTTGGCTCTCATGAGCACTCCAAACAAGATGTCAAATCATAATGACAAAGTAAAGCACTACCCCTCTTTTTATTCTTCATTCGAGCCTTCTAGATCTTTTCCCTTTTTGAACAAATCAAACTTCACCCTTGTTTCTCATTTAATTTTTACTTGAACATTAAAAAAAATAAAAATAATGTTTAGGTGATTAATAATTTATCTTTTTATTTAATGTCACTTCGTGAACATAACATCTTATAACTAAATGGCAATAAATAAATCCCCGTGACTCTCATTTTCTACCAATTATAACCTACTAAGTCGTCCTCCTGTCATGATCAACAGGAAGGGGACATCACATCCAGACTTGATTGTAAGATGGCCCATGAGAGTATGGTGGGTATTTTCGTCTTTTTTTTTCATATGCTCCCAGAATTCATCTCGTTGCGTGGTTCTAGACGTGGGAGAATTTTCCATTGATGGCCTTGTCCTCTGGTGAGTACAATGTTCATCGTGGCCTCCTCTCATCCTCATTTATGGTTCAAATGGTTGTCTCCGGGAGAAAAACTCCGACCATTGGAAGTTCACATTCCTTTCCATCCTTTGTCTTCTCTGATTTCTCCCTTAACATGGCTTCCTGCCCTTTGGGCACGAGCTCTAGGCTTGCACAAAAAGAGAATGAATTGGAGGACATGTGCACCTTTGTGCAAACAATCCAGGAATGTTTGAGCACTCTCACTACACAAGTTATGGTTGTCTTAGAATTCTCTCTTCAACATCGACAATCTCTCTAGAGCCTATAAGATGAAGGAAATTCTCTCGAGATTCTACTGGAAAGCATCCAGGTCCATCATGTTTTTCATGGCAATGATATGTTTGTGTTGATTGGTTCGGAGTCCACTTCCTCCTATGTTCATTCTGCTCCACTCTCAGGCCTCAACGCACCGACTCATTCACCATCCATGATGGACGATTTCATAGAGAACATGTCTCCTCCATGAATTGTTTCAAATGCAATGTTTATCTTAGTTCTACTTAGGATATTTTTACCAAGTTTTCACAATTAGAATTCCATACTCAAAAGTGTTGTATAAATATCTAAATAATTATGTATTGAAAATCCAAAGTGATAAGCTTATGAGCTCTCCTGGATATCCTCCTATATATATCATTTCATTGTTGCCTTCCTATTCTTTAAAAAAAAATATGTTTATTACATTTATAAATTATATTTTGTGTTATAATGTATCATAATTGGGATTAACAAAGTCTACATTTTATACTACCTTTTTCAATAACTTAAATTAAAAGATTAATTTAGGTAATTGTTTCAAGTAAAAATATATTAATTGGTTTTTTTTAATCATCTAAAAGATATATTGGTTAGTTTTTTCTTTTAGTATTTATTAAACATTTTTAAAAAATGAAATATTTTATGAATTAAATAATAAAATTAAAATGAACTTACTTTTTAAAAAATTTATTATTCTTTTTTAAGCATCTAAAAGATATATTGGTTAGTTTTTTCTTTTAGTATTTATTAAGCATTTTTTTAAATGAAATATTTTATGAATTAAATTATAAAATTAAAATGAACTTATTTTTTAAAATTTTATTATATTTGGAACTTAAAGTTTTTCTATTTTAATTTATAAGTAGAACATGTATATTTTTATATTAACTCCTCTCACTTTACTAAGTTGTAAAATAATTTATTTTATAGTAAATAGTATCTATATATATCATCTTCTACATTATAAAATTAACAATGTCATGTTATTTGTAAATTTAATGAATTATATTAACTAATTATGTATTAAAAGGTGACAAATAAACATCTTCTACATTATAAAATTAATATGTGTATTTTCATATTAACTTCCCTCATCTCACTCTTATAAAATAATTCACTATAATGAAGAGTTATTCACTTTATTGTAAATTTAATAAATTATATTAACTAATTATGTATTAAAAAGTAACAAATAAACATCTTCTACATTATAAAATTAATATGTGTATTTTCATATTAACTTCCCTTACCCCATTCTTATAAAATAATTCATTATAGTGAAGAGTTATTCACTTTATAATGAAGAGTATTTATTTATCATCTTCTACAATACAAAATTAACAATGCCATGTTATTTGTGGATTTAGTGAATCATATTAACTAATTGTATGTCAAAAGGTTGCAAATAAACATCTTCTACATTACAAAATTAACAACGTCATGCTATTTGTGAATTTAGTGAATCATATTAACTAATTGTGTGTTAAAAGGTGGCAAATAAACATTTTTTTATTAGAAATTAACAATGTCATGTTATTTGTTAATTTAGTGAGTTATATTAATTAATTAATTGTGTGTTAAAAAGTGGTAAATAAACATTTTTAGAAGGAAACATTTCTTTATTAGAATTGGATGTATCAGTTTCATGGTGTCTTTTTATCCTAGAGGAATTTTATTTGTGACAACCTCCCTCAAGGAAGAAAATCTTCTATCCATATAATTTATCCTCTTGAAAAATGTATGATTCTTTGAATATTATTTTATTTCATTGTTCCTTATAATTCTCACTTCTAACCTCATAATATTAACAAATTAATTTTAACAAAATGCATATCATTTGTTACTGGTCTAGACACAAAGTTGAGGATGAGATGAGATGAGGAGCACCTTATAAATAATAAAAATGATGAGTAAAAATCAAGGATGTTGGTTATAGTTACAAGAAAAACCTAAAAATAAATGAAATAAGACTAAATATAGTAATTACTTTATAATAGTAAGTGTCACTGTAGTGGCGAAAAGTTTTTGGTGCATAGATTTGAATTCAAGAATAAGTTTGAATTACAACTTTGCATGTCAGCATCTTCAAGATGCTTATACTAATACCAAAATTGCATTGGCCTGTGTTCCTAAATCTCTTTTTGCAGGTGAAGTGGTGGGGCATTACTTATCAAAATCACTTTTTTTTTAAAGTAAAAAGAGGGCGGAACCTATTATATTATATCATATGCAAAAATAAACATATGTCCTCAGGTTGTCATCTATTTCGCCAAATTAGTGGAAATCAAAACAATTGGCAACCTTGGATATCCATGTCCAAAAGAGGCGGACTACCATCTGCCCTACCGGGAGGAAACTAGGACAGGTGGCGGCCTATAGTCTCTGCATTAACTATTCAAACTGTAATTGAAACTAAACTAAACATTAAAGAGTTTGAGCTGAATGAACCCCTAACCAAAACCTGAACATCTAACCATAACCAGAAGGCAATCCTAGCCAAGAAATTACCCGTTGAGGTCTTCATTGTGAAGTCCATTCCGAGCTGGCAGAGCATAGGGTCTCACACACGTCAAACATCTTTTCCCTACTGGCACATTGGAGAAAGCCTCGTAAAGAATGTCTATGCGTTGGTTCATGAGTGTGTCACGGTAAACCTGGTCTGTCATCTGGCTTCTTAGGTCAAACAACAAGTCTAGTTTTTCCAGGTGGAAGAAGGGCAGGGGGACACGCCATTGTTCCGGTGCTATTGATATAGGAGGTGGCGCAAGTACCTCGCCACCCTCCTTCGACGTGCCACCCTCCACATCCTCGCTTGTTGCATCCTGTGTTCCCTCCTCTACTTCGTCTTGGTGGTCCGCTACCGCGCTCCGTCCTTATGCTCCTGCCTTCTTCTCGGGGTTGTCTTCTTGCTCAGTGGATCTGGAAGGATCAGTGGCTCTGAAAGGATCATAGCCCACTAAAAGTGTGCATCCTAAGAGGCCATATGGAGGAACTTCTCTCAGAGCTCCTCCTCGATGTAGCAGATGTGGAATTCATCCATTATTGCCTCCATGGTGTTGGCTTCATGGTGAGTCGTTGTAATTGACTGAGTTCCTTCCTCAAGTAAGCTGCTTGGAGGCTTCCAATTCTCTGGCATCGTGAAGAGAAGAGACTCTGAAGGGAGATGTATGGGTTCCTCCAGGATGAACTCCTCCACATACGTCGCTAGAGGTGACCAGGCCATCCCTTCCCTGCATTCCCTGCGAGTTGTCCGAGTTATCTAAGTGTGGGCCATTGAGAGCGCCCTCTCTAGCCTTTGTTGTTGCTTTTGTCTCAAATCCAGGATGTACCAGACAGGGTCGTGATGTGGCTTTCCTCTCTCCCATGGTATCGAGAGGGTGATTCTAATGGAGAAGTTGCAGGAGGTGTTGCAATGGCCTCCCTCGATCACAAGACTTCTAGCCTGGTGTGGACCAAAGGCGAAATGGAGAGATCTGATGCATAGCTGGGTGATAACTAGGAGGTGCGACGGGATGGATGCCATTATCGCCCCCCCAACATTGAATTTATTTGTCGCCAAGTTGTTCGCACGAGAGAGCAGTCCCATGGCTCATGGCTGGCTCCCATACTTAATGACGAGGGGAAGGGAGACGACGAGCCTTATTTGTGGCCTAGCCTGGTCCGGTGCGACGTGGCACTTGTGTGTTGTGTGTCACCCCATCTGGGGTACTTATCAAAATTACTTAAAGTATATTCATAATAGCTATAAAAATTATACTAAAACCAACAAATAATGGCAGTCGCTTATATCATATAAGGAAACAAAATTATCTTTGAAATAAACCGTGAACCAATTATTATTTATTCTATAAAATAAATCATCAATAAAATTAAAAGGAGGTGTGTTAAATTAAAAATGTCTATACAGGCCTGAGCTTAACATTAACTTATGAAATTAGAATGTTGTATGTTAAATTAATAATTATGTAAAAGAGAAATAAAATTAATGAAAATTTTAAGTGTGATTGAAGCGAAGATCATCACACATAATTAATAAACTTAATAGTTACAAATATTAACATATTATGTGTTTAAATCGAAATATAAGCTAAAGTAATCATCCACATATGAAATTGTTATTATTTTTTTAACTTTTTGAAACGACTCGATAATGACTCAATAAATTTGATAATGATGACTCAATAAATTTGATAATGTAACTTTATTCATAACCATATGAATAACAACCATACAATCATTTCCTCCTAATCTAAAATAGGATGGTATTTGAAGATGTCATTATTTTGGTTTTATACAATATTCATTTACATTAGTTGTATTCTATTTTATTAATATTCATCATAATGTAATCTATTTTGAGAAGATTTTGTAATTATTATTTTTTTCTACTCTGTTTGAATTTTGAAATTGTTATTTTTTTCATATATATATTCAAAAAAAATTAATAACGAAGAAAGAGATTAATGAAAGGTGTGATTTGGATGATAACCATGGTGATAATTGAGTTTACAAGAATATAATGTATATCGTTACCATGTTCAAGACTTTGCAATTGAAACATATAATTACCGTGACCATGAATTTATAATCAAAATAGTTGCAATATAATTAGTGCTTTAAAAAGAGCCAAAACTCGACTCATTTAAAAAAGTTACAATCGCAACCCATGGGAGAGGGAGAAGGCAACAATGGGATGGTCTACCAAGAAGTGTAGATATGGGTTCTCATTGTATGAACAACCATCTATGAGAGTTATAGAGAGTTATAGAGATAGTTTGGTTGGGGTATATACAGAGGAGGAAACTTCTAAAATATATTAGGAGATAACAAATATTGCTCGTTAATAGTCAAAGATAACAAAGATTGCTCAATGAAATGTTGATAATTCTAAATTAAGATCGTTTAATTCACATTCAATACATGACATCACATGTATTTATTCAATTGGCATGAATATAATGGCCTCAATGAATAGATGTAGTAATTATCTAATGCTATAGTCTTGGCCTTTGACATGGACTAATAATAACTTAGTTATAATAATAATAATAGTTAATAGGTTTTTTTTTGTAAGTAAGATTTGTATAAAAAGCCTTAAAAAAACAGGAATTACAGTATCTTCATGAGTTTTGGACTGTAAGAACTAAACTACCCTAGAGGGAAACCAGTTCAGCCAGTCGGTTAAGGTATCAGTCTTAAAATGACATAGACTTAAACATAAAAATTATAGTCCCCTGTGGGAGACCAAATTGGTCTGTCAACTAACCTTGATATAAAAAAAACATTCATATTATGACCATAGACCCTATGAGGCAAAAGGAAATTCATACACTTTGCTAAACTAGCATGAAGACACATGTGCAGGTCATGTGGTGGGCTTGTAGCATGGCCACGTGTCTAGGGAGGTGGCATTGGTCGTTGGGTCCGCGACTGGTGTTGCTTCCTCTTTGACCATTGCCCCTCCCTCCTCCATGGGCTCGTGCATGGCAACACCTTTGTCGACGTCGCCTCCAGCCCTTCCTCTTCGACCATTTTCCCTCCCTCCTCCATGGGCTCATGCATGGTAGATCCTGTGTCGACGTTGCCTCCAACCCCTTCCTCTTCGACAAATGGCCCACCCTCCTCCATGGGCTCGTGCATGGCAGCGCCTATATTGTCCTCACCTCCAACCCCTATGTCGTCTTCATTTCCACCCCCTGAGGCATCGCCATCTCCTGGTGTTGAGTGGCATTCCCCCTGTAGAGATGAGAGCAATTGCAGGAGTGTTAAAGTCTTCTCGTTCAGGAGTTCCATCCGGAACTGCAGATCATCCAGACCTTGCAGAATTGCAAGGTTGTATTGCAATTGTGAGCCTTGTACTAAATCTGAGAAGGAGCAAGGCCCTGGTTGAGGTCCAAGGATTTCTGGTTGCGATTCAAGGTGCAGCTAGTTGGTTGAGATCTCTGGCTTGACTGGTGTGCTCGCCGACGAGTTGGGTGCAACTACAAGAGGTGGCAGCAAGGTGGAAGCCAAATCAGATGGAAAACCCAGGGAATTTCTAGAGATGGAAAACCATTCCAATCTGCTTGCGAAGGGTGAGGAGAGGGATGAGAGGTTGTTAGGGATTTTTCCAGACTACGACTGAGAAGAGGGCGAGGAAGGTGAGGTAGGTGACGAGCTGGGAGATGGTGTAGACGGAGTTCAGAGAACCACGCGCGGCCGACTGGGCTGTCAGGCCGAGTCGTGCTTGGATTTCCCCCTTTGTCTTAGCATGCCTGGGACACTGAGGGGATTTGAAAGCGTAGAAAGGAAGCATAGGTAGCGAAGGAGCAGTTGGGAGGAGTGTAGATCGCGGGAGGTCTCGGCCGAGGAAGAGAACAACTGCAAATGCACCTAGTAGAAATCATGGTGACGAGAGTGTTGAAGGAGGCAAGCGTGAACGAGTTGGGTAAAGGTCGGTTCATGGCTCTGAGCCATCGACAGGACATCAATCTTAGGCCAGTCGCAGAGTAATGGTGCCTAGGCCTACGTAAGGTTGGATTAAATCCATGAGGGTGGCGGGAGGGTGTGACACACTCCTATCACATGGCCATCGCCATGTTGGTTGCCTCTTGTCCTCTCTTGGTGACATTTGTCCCACATTGGCACCCCATCCAGGGAGTTGTCGATGACTTGAGATTTATTCTGGTGTGTCGGGTGGATGGAGGCGTGGCAGAGTAGCTCCAGTCCCTCCTAGTTCATTCCAATATTGGTAAGTTCGTTGGCAATCTGATTCGCCTTTCTCCTTACATGAGAGGGGATGAAGGCCTGATTGGGTCGAATAATATTTGCAATTGTCCTCGGACCATGAGAAAGTCGCCAGCATGGTGAGATTCTCTCTTGGTCAGCACCATTTAGGATTTTCCGAAAGAGATTGAGAATGATTTGTGAGTCTCTTTCCACAATCATCTTGGTGAAGTTGTTCTCAATGGACAATTGCAAGCCTTTGGTGAGCCCCCATAATTCCGCAACATTGTTTGTGGTGTGGCCTAAGCTGCCTGCGGTGATGAGAAGAATGTTTCCATGGTGGCTTCAAAAAACCACTCCAAATCCGGCCTCTCTCGGGGTTGCCTTTGGAGGCTTCATCAAAATTGAATTTGATGAAACCATCCGAAGGGGGGGACCAATGAGTGGGGTTGTCCCCAGTGGAGAGAGTTCGAGGAGCAAGAGGCGGACTCTAAATCGGGTTGAATTTCTAGTACCTCAAGATGCTTTGTTCCTAAATTGGGCACCTTAGGTTCGTTTCGGTCCAATCCTGCAACCTGATTGTTTCCAAAACATTGTCGCATCTTTGAGTCCAACAGTGTTGCCAGGGGAGCTGGGTGTTCCTAAAGATCCTTCTATTCCTTTCCTTCCATATTTTCCAAAGGATAAAGCTTGGGAGAAATTGCCATATACGATTGAGAATAGGTGACTGGAAAGCCACATCTCTCCATTCTTCGATGGGGGTTTTGATGTTATCCCTCTTTCGATCTGTGGTGTGCATGATTGTCGCGCATTGATCCCAAACTTGGGTGGTAAAAGGGTAGATGTTAAGGAGATGATTAATTTTTTCTGCCTCCTCCCTGCAAAGAGGGAAAATGGACAGGTCGGTGAACCCCCTTTTAGTAAGGTTGTCCCAGGTAAGAATGCTTTCACGCTTGAACAACCAAAGGAAGATGTTGATTTTTGGCCAATGCTTTAGGGACCAGATTTTGTTCCAAGCTTTTCTTGGGGGGAAGAGATCTAAATAATTCTTGACGGCGTAGGCCTCTTGGATGTTGAAGGTGCCCCTTGGTGAATGTCCCCATCGAAGGATGTCCTCACTTGTCAGAATGGGGATTTTTCACGCATTGATTAGGTTGTACCACGATTGAAGATCCACCTATGCATCTAAATGTAGGTCCTCTCCCATAGATTTCCAGCATCTCCATGTGGTTTCCGCTGGATTGTCCTTCCAATAGTCTGCAACTTTTGTCAGTCTCGCCTGAGTAGCTAGCGTACTGAAGGTTTCATCCCAGGCCTCTTGCTCTAAGATGGGTAACTGTTGCCACGATTCCTTCCAGAAGAATTTTGTTTGACTGTTTCGGATTTCCCAGAAGGCGTGATTGATTACCAGTTGTCGATTCTTCTTGACTATCATCCAGATTAGAGAGTCTGGTTTGTCTTTGTTCCATCTGATGAGGTTTGTTTTCGTTGTGCTAGGAGTGTACTTTCTTCTCCAAATATTGGCCCAGAGGTCTTGAGGCCTTTTCAACCATCTCCACCAGATCTTAGCACTCAGAATTTTGTTCATGGTTGAAGGGTCCCTTATTCCCAGACCCCCTTGAGCCTTGGGTCTACAAAGCTTTTCCCAGCCGATTAGAGCCAACTTTTTCCCTGTTTTGATCCCTTGCCAAAGAAAGTTTCTTTGCAAGGTTTTGATAGCACTAAGGACAAAGTTAGGGGCAGCTAGGGATGAGAAGGTATAAACTGGAAAGGCTTGTAGCACAGACTTAATGAGAATGAGGTGACTGGGGAGATTGAGATCATGGTAGGTCCAAGAGGAGAGTATTTTCACAAAGGAAGTGAGGAGGTTTTCCCACGAACTGTTCTGGAGAGCGTTGTCTAACAGAGGGATGCCTAGATACTTGGATGGAAGGGATCTTCAGGCAAAACCCATAATTTCAGAGATGTGGCGCTAAATCGGAACCGGGGTGTTGAAAAAGAAGATCTGGGACTTGTCCTTGTTAATATCCATTCCTGAAGCGTCACATAAATTTTGAAGGATGGAAAGGAAGGAGTGGGCCTCCATGAATGTGGGGGTTCCCATCATCAAAGTATCATCGAGAAATTGGTTGTGAGAGATCGGAGGATTGATTCCATGCAGTGGAAGTCCTACCAGCGATTTGTTTTCTATAGCGGGATGGATGGATCGACTGAGACCTTCTTCCATGATAATGAAAAGGAACAGGACATAGGATCTCCTTGCCTGATTCCTCTAGTGGGGGAGAAAGGACGAGAGGGGACGTCATTGACGAGGATTGAGAAGAAGGCAGAAGAGGTGAGGTTCATGATTCACTCTACCCAGGAGGGGTCAAAACCAAAGGCAAGTAGCATCGAGCGCATATACTCCCAACTTATCTTGTCAAAAGCTTTAGAGAGATCCAGATTTAAGAGCATACATGGAGTATGGGTCTTCTAGAGGGAGTGGATCACTTCATGCGCTAAGATGGCGTTGTCCAGTATTTGTCTGCCTTCCACATAACTTGATTGCTCCAAAGAAATGATAAGGGGGAGGATAGGCTTGAGTCTTCGTGCTATAACCTTAGTTAAAAGATTGTAGATGAAATTGCAGAGGGTGATTGGTCTGAATTGCTTAGGATGTTTGACGAGCTCTTCTTTGGGAATCAGTGTGAGGAAAGTTGCGTTAAGGGCGGGGAGAACCTAACCTGAGACTCTGGAGTCTTCGATGATTTCCCAAACCTCCTCTCTGATCATTTTCCAGCAATGATGGAAGAAGTAGGCAGTAAAGCCATCCGGTCCCGGGGCTTTACCTTTGGGGGTGTCCTAGAGCACCTGGTCTACTTCCTCGATCATGATGGGTCATAGCAGGGCAACATTCTGCTCTTCTGTGATTAAATTGAGTATGTGTTGTGTGACCTGGTGATGGCTTGAGATATGTACTTTTGAGGTTCCGTCAGGAAGTTTTGGTAATAGGCGACCAACTCCTCCTCTAGATCCTCATGGGAGTGGATGATTTGCCCATTATCTAAGATTAACTGAGTAATGTGATTGGTATGTCTTCTCTAAATAGTGGACCTGTGGAAGAACTTGGTATTTATGTCGCCCTCCTTGAGCCATTGGATGTGTGACTTTTTTCGCCACAGGATCTCTTCTTGGGCTTTTCTTTCTTCAAGATTTTGGCTTATTGTTGCTTTCTGAGCTTTGAGGTCCTCAGATATTCCCTACTCACGGATTTGACTTTGAACGATGCCCATTTCATCCAGTAGTTTCTTTTGGGCTTTGAAGATGTTGTCGATGGTGTGTTTGTTCCAAGTCTTGAGCCTTTGCTTGAAGTTTTTAAGTTTCTGCTAGAATCTGTACATCTTGGAACCGTAAGGTACCACCACCTCCCTCCACCAAGTGTGGAATTTTTGTTGAAATTATGGGTGACTAAGCCAGAACTGTTCCATCTTGAAGGGTTTTCGGCCTGGGCTGGCAGGTATGTCTAGCCATAGTTGGATAGGCCAGTGGTCCGATCCATAGACATCAAGTATGCATGTTTCTAGAGTTGTGCCTTCCAACAAGAGGGAGTCCGAGAGAAGAAATTGATCCAGCCTACAATATATTTGATGGGATCTGGTTCTTCGATTTGTCCAAGTGAAGATATCGTTTGAGGTTTCTATGTCGATGAGGTTGGAGTTGTGTATGAGGTTCTGAAAGTCCCTGGACTCTGCTTCCAGACGATGTGTTCCCCCTCTTTTCTCGTCCAGATTGCGGATCATATTGAAATCTCTGCCCAATATCCATTTGTTCCCCTCGGTTAGGGTAGTCAAGTGCTCCAGATTCCGAAGGAAGGCTTGCTTATCCCTTGAAATGGCAGGTCCATAGACGTTTGTTAGGTAGCTTGGTTTGTTGGAGCCTATGATTCGATAGGCTGTTGAGATGGACCATTTAGTTGTGAAATTTTTTTCCAAAGTGACTGAGCTTGGATTCCAAAGTAGATCCAAACCCCCGGCTGTTCCCGTGGCCGACGTGTAGATCCTTTTCCCTTGCTTCCAACAGTAGGGGAGGAGCTTGTCCATATCTTCAGTGACACATTTTGTTTCTTGGAGCATCATTATATCAGGTTTCTCTTCTATGATCATGTCCCATAGTATCTTTTGCTTATTACGACCGTTGAGTCCTCTTATATTCCAGGAGATAATCTTCATGATGAGGATGGGGAGGGTAGGGGGGGGAAGTTGTCCAAGATGAGATGGATCTAAACTGAGTTAACCATGAAGTGCCCTATCTCTTGAATGAGCTTGCTATTTTATTTCCTTCCCCTTTTCTTTTTGTCTTTCTGGGATTTGCGTTGTTCCTTTTGCGTATTTCCTTATATTCCCAATCCCACACTGGATCTGGCAGTGGATCTTGCTGATGAGTTAAGGAAGACCTTTTGGAATTTTCGCAGCTGGTCTAGGGGTATGGTGTAGAGTTTCTGGTGTTGATAAGCATGTTCTAAGTGCTCTAGGTAAACATCCGCCAGTTCTTGCTCGTTCAAGTCCATTTCTGTATCTCCATCTTCGATTTCTGATTGTTCCATGGCTATAGCATTGGAGCCAGGTGGGGGAGTGGGTAGGGTCGGATCTTGGGCTTCCTCTGATTTTCTTTTCTCTATTTGTTGAGGTGTTTTCTCTATAGGCAGAGCATGTGAGGTGGTCAAGTTCTCTGATTGTTGTTACATAATCTCATATTGATTGCTTGAGGTCAGATCTTTGTTTTCCTAGGCTACCGGTCTTCGTCCTCCTTTCCTGCGCCTTCTTGGCACCCAAATGAAGCCATCTTTGTTTTTGTTGGCTTTTGGGTTACCATATTTTCTTGTTGCGTTGAGGGGGCATCCCCTGAAGAGGTGCCCATGCTCATAAAATTTTCTACATCTGAACGAAATGTGTTCATAGTCAATGCTTTGCATCCAGTCCTCATCATGATATTCTAGGGAAATAGATCCTGGGAGCGTCTTGGCGATGTTCAGGTAAACAAAAATGCACGCATAGGAGGTGTATCATCTTTTTTTTGTGGCCTCCGAGGATTTGACATACACTCCAATGGTGTTGCCAATGCCGACCAATACCTCTTCCAGCCAAAACTCCTGTGGTAGGGAGTATAGCCTTATCCATACTGGGGCATGTGTGAAGTCCTCTGTTTCAAGGCTGAATTTCTCAGTCCAAAACCTCAAGAAGAGCCCTGTCGAGTTGAATAAATACGGCCCTCCATTAAAGATACGATTTATGTCCTCTAAGTTATGCAGAATTATGGTGAAGAATCCCTTGGAACCCAACTGTAGGTCATAGTGTCCTTTGGGCTTCCACCATTGATGTATCCATTTTACCAGTTCACATTCAGAGGACCAAAGCCCTAAAAATTTTCCCACTAAGGCATAGTCTCTCATGTATTGCTTATGTTCCTCGATCTGGGGTGTGCTAATGATATATTTCAGGGCTTGTGGCACCTAGGGAATGCATTGTCTAGGTAACCATGGTCGTGACGTGCTTGTTGATGTCTGTGTTTTCCCTGAATCTAAAAAAACTAAATGTCTTTGGAATACTAAAGATGTCGGTGCATCTAGTCCAAAAGGAACTACTATTTTTCCATGTGAAAATGGCTATAAACATATGCAAAATTAACAAAAATTTGCATTTCATTGAAAAACATAACTAATGATTTTGAAAAAACTCTGGATCCTCCTATGGATCTGCGTGATGTGCCACTAGATTCACCTCTGGATGATGAATTCCTTCAGTTGGGTTCTGCCAAACTAGAACTAGATCTAGCGGAGGAGGAGCTAAGGGGTGTTCATTGTTGGCAGTTGAATGGAAGATTGAAGGGAGCCTTGACCCAACTGAATCATTAGAGTTCTCTAGTTGTTGTTGAGGATGGTTTAAAGGATTTGCCAATTGTTGAGAAACTGCTCCAATTTGCCTTGTATTTCTATTAATACCTCTAAGTGAAATTGCAAGTTCTTGATTGTGTCGCAGTTCTTGTTGGTGCAGTTGAGCCTACAGATTCACCAACTCCTCTCACAATCCCTAGTTTTCTCATTGAAATTTGGGGTTCCTAGAGACTGTACGCTCCTCCACTCGTCTGACATCCACATGCAGTGAGTGAAACTACTCCTGAAGTTCTTCTGAGACACATGTCGAGAAAGAGCAATGAGCTCTGGATCTTCTCCACATGATGACGGAGAGGCTCAAGATCAGGTTGGTCTGAAAAACATTGTAGAATTGAAGAAAGTAAAACGAATAAGAAGGAAAATAGAACATACCAAGTTGCAAGCAGAGCACCCTGTGTTTCAATGTATTAGCATTGAAAGCAAGCAGGAGGATCCATAATTGTAGAAACGTCGTCTTGATGGAACAAGGTACCAGAACACCCACGAGATGAATTGAGTTCGCACAGGGTTGAGCGATGGAGATGACGCCATGGGAGCAAGGTAGGGCATCAAAGGGTACGAGTGAAGCGTAGTGAGATTAATATAAAGGACAGGAGGCTGAGGGGGTGGCACGGGGAGAAGGGAGAGGGACACGTGGTCTGATGAAGGGAGTCGTGTGCTAAGAGGGGCGACTCAGTTGAGCAAGGGGGTGAGGAGGGTTTCCACGAGGGAGGGGGAAGTGCAGGGGGGAGTGGTAGAAGGGATGTGTGGGGAAGGAGGGGAGGGGGGAAGGGGAAGCGAGGGGGAGGGGGGAAGAGGGTAGGACTGTGTTAGAGTTCGAGAGGACTAGGTCCAAGTTTATGGAGGGGAGACAACGAAATGGAAGATTGTTAAGGGATCCAAGCATGCGAGGAGATTTGATTAATGATGAGTTGGCCCTATTCTAAAGATTTTGTTGATTTAGCTAAGCGGTTGGCTTCTATATTTTGAGAACAGAGGATGTGGAAGTAGTGGATTATGTGGAAGAATTGTTTCAAATAATTAATTTGTGCGCGAAGACCACTAGAAGGCTTAGAGGCAGTGGTTGAAAGTCCAAGGAGATCCCTTATAACTATCTCAGAGTCCCCTATCACCGCGAGGGTTTGGATGCTTCGTGAATGTGCAATTTTTAGACCCATGAACACTGCTAGAGTTTATGCTCTATTATTGATGTTTTTTCCCAAACCCCAGGAAAAATCTACTACCTTTTTCCTTCGAAGTCATAGATGACTCCCCCCGCACTTGCCACCCCTATCAATTTCCTTATTATTAAGTTGCACATTTTCTATTAAATCATATTCTATTAAATGTGTGGAAAAGAAGAAATAAGATAATAAATTGTTTTAGTTATTATTTTTATTTTCTTATTATCAATTTCCTTATTATCAATATTTAAATAGATACACTCTTTCTATTAAATATATTCCCTTAAATGTGTGAAAAAGAAAAAACAAAATAATCAAATATAATCACATCTTTTTTTTTTAAATAAACTTATTAAAAGGATGGTGACAACAATTTTTGCTTTCAAAAATTAAATTCAACAATTTTTGCTTTCAAAAATTAAATTCAAGAAAGTGCCTTTATAAATTAATAGTGACAATTTTTGCTTTCAAAAACTAGAGTCATGAAAGTTCCTTTACTTAAAAACTAGAGTCATGAAAGTGCCTTGCTTTGTAGCTATTATTTTTATTTTTTTATTATCAATTTTCTTGTTATCAATGTTTAAATAAATATACTCTTTTTATTAAATCGTATTCCCTTAAATGTGTGGAAAAGAAGAAATAAAATAATCAAATCTAATCTAATCACATCTCTTAACTTATTAAAAGGATGGAGATAATTTTTGCTTTCCAAAATTAAGTTCATGAAAGTGGCTTTCTAAAATCAATAGTAGTGACAATTTTTTCTTAGAAAACTAAAGTCATGAAAGTGCCTTTTTAAAATGAACTATTAAAAGGATAGTGACAATCTTTGCTTTCAAAAATTAAAGTAAAGTGCTTTTTCTAAAATAAACTATTAAAAAGATCGTGATAAATTTTGAAAAACAATCTTTGTCTTAAAAAATTGAAGTCATGAAAGCGGTTTTCTAAGATAAACTATCAATGGATAGTGACAAATTTTGCTTTCAAAAATCAAAGTCATGAAAGTTCCTTTGGAAAGTAAGTAATTTTGACACAATCATGAAAAATATTCTCAATACATTGTTAATTATTCTTGACCGAATAGCTTGGACTCCTGGTTCTGGAACATCAATTATTATTGGTAGAGATTGTATTAGTGGTTTGAATGAAGCTTCATTGCTATTAGAGGACTTGATTCGAGAAATAAACAGAAAACATATCTACTTTCTTTTTCAAGCGAGTCGACCATCTTCATTAAGTTTGCTGGGGCAGAATTGGGTCACAAGCATTGATCTGGAACTGGAAGGGGAACTGGGCAACAAGTGGGAAAGTTACAGGAATCTACTACTGCATGTTGGCATAGTCCTAATCATCCTAATTAACTTACGTGGATAGGAGATGATAGCACTGGTCTTATTTCTGTTAAAAATGTTTACAATACTCTGTCAAACCAATTATGGCCGAGGAAAGCAGAAGGTTGGAGAATTCAGTTATGGAAATGGAGCTGCCCATCAAAGATCAAACTCTTCTTATGGCTATTGATGGAGAATAAGGTTCTTACTTGGGAAAACCTTCGGAGGAGGGGTTGGTATGGTCCTGGCATGTGTTGTCTGTGTGGAATAAATGGGGAGTCGAGCTATCATGTATTTGTTAGTTGCCCATTCACTGTTTCTATCTGGGAAGAAGTTAAGCGGATTTTAAATATAGCAAATGGATGGAATGGTGTTTCTGTTCGTGAATGCTTACATAATTGGTATTTTTAGAATAACCAATCAGAGAGGTCACCGCACTCATCTGTTGGTTTATATGGAAGGATAGAAACAAAAAACTTTTTGAAGATAGATTACCCTCGGCAAAAAGAATTATTTTTCTTGCAACAGGTTATGTAACCTCGAAGCAGATCATATTAGTGGCCTCTTCAAAAAGATCTCAACTGATTACTTTCCATGAAGACAAGGTACTAGCATGGTTCGATGCAGCCTCACAATTCAATAGGAATCAGTGTGGAGCAAGAGGAGTTATCAAATTAAATAATCTAGAGGAATTTCGATGGACTTAAAACTGTATTTCAGGTACTAATTCAAAGGCGAAGCTTATGGGAGCATGTGCATCCATCACTTTAGCAAAAAGCCTCGGTATTCAAGATCTACATTTGATGGGGGACTCTTTGATTTTCATAAATTGGCTTAAAGGTAAAGGTACTCTACAGGTGGCCAATCTGGAGAGCTGGAAGAATAGAATTATTGACTTATTGCCTTTTTTCAAATCAATTTCTTTCGCTCATATATATCAAGAAAATAACACTATGGCTGATGGTTTGTCAAAAATAGCATTAAACTCACCAGTGGGTCATATCACATACAACAAATGGTCTAGTGGACTGGAGGGTCCTATTTTTATCCTGAAGTTGTAATCTTGGAACCTTTAGTTTTTTTTTTTGATAATGGCTCTTTTGTAATAGTCTGATGACTTGGCAGCTGGCTTGTATTTGGAGCATGATTTTTTTGCTACGGGTTATAGCTGAGATTTTATAGTCTCGTTTTATATTTTGTTGGTTCAGTACCCATGTGGGATACATGTCTAGTTTTTTTTTTACGGGCACTGATCTCGTGTTGACATAGTGAATGTTTATAGAAGTCTAGTTATGTTTGGTATCACAAGTCTTGTGATGAGACAGTCATTGTAAAAGGATTATATTATCATAAATATAATGTGCAATTTTCTCTAGAAAAAAAGTAAGTAATTTTGAAAACGATTGGGAATATCTTTTTTAGCTTCATCTAAAATTGTTTATTTCTTTAATTTTTAAAATTATTTTGTTCTAACATTTTCATTTTTATATTTTCAAAATTTTGGCCAAAGTAAATCATTACTTTAAATGCAAATGCAAAATTAATAAAGCTAAAATTGTTATCGGGACCTGAAAGATTGGAACCTGTAGAATGTGGAATCCCTCCAGGAAGGAGATTGAACACTGGTTGGAGGCAAAGGAAGAGGAATTTGTGCACTTATAAACCCGAAATTTGTGAATCAACATGGCTAGGTGGAAAGATAAGTATCTATATTCATATATGCACGAGATTTTATTTGAGGAGTTTCCATCGATGTTGTTTGAATGGATTAAGAGGCATACAGAGCTTAATTCGAGTCTGGCAGTCTAAGAATCATTGATTCAAGATCAATAACCCGTGAGTAGGTTGTGATCCATGGACAACAAGTGGTTGACGACCGTAGATTTTTGGTTCGCATGACTGAAGGAAGGATACATTGTTGAGTTTTCCATTGATTATAGAAACTCTTTTAGTTGCGCCGAACAAAAATTCACCAAAGGGTCGAGAGAGAGATATCTGCTACTGATTCCATTGTGGGTGAAGATGATTATCTATGAGAAAGGGTTGATGATCTTGCAGAGCAACATTATGGTAGCGTAAACCCCTTGCGCATGGGGAAGGGTTGGAAAAGGGGGAGTTCATGAAGCTGTGAGGAAAAACAATGGACACAGAGGAGCAGAAGCAAGATAGAGATAAAATATATGCCAAAAGATTCAAGAAGACAGAGGAAAGAAGGGGGATTAAAGAAATGGGTTGGTGTTGGAATCACATGAGTGATTGGATCTCGCATGAATGAAAAGTAAAAAGGGCAAGGGAAGGCCGATCAAGCTCCTAAACAAACAAATATAGTCAAGCAGGGAGATACCATCCATTTGATCTACCCTATGGGATACTCGGCCCTTAAATAATAATCGAGAGGGGAAGGGAGGAACCCACTAGAACATTGAATCGACATCCGCCCTACTATTGTAATAAGGGTACTGAATATTAGACGTCTCTCATTGATCCGATCCTAATAATAAAAAGGGGATCTTTCTATATAAGAACTGGGCACATGCCTGGCCCTTAAATAATAATGGAGAGGAGGCCGAAAGAATGATATCCGAGTGATCTCCTGGGCACCAGCCGATGTCGAACCTACTTCTATATCCCGTGCCATGTCAACACAGTTATACATCATATATTCATGCAATACCTGGAGAAATAAGATTGGGGATCAGACTATGGTATAACAGGTGACCTCTACCCCCGGCTATGGAAACACTAGAGGAAAGACAAGGCAGGGCATTCTAAATATGGTTTTCCTAATAGATAAATTATGAGTGCTTTAATGTTCCCGCAAGCGCACTAGTTTTCTCTACTAGTTTCCTTTTTATTGTTGTTGTTTCTCGCAGCCACTACTTGTTACTATCACATTCGCCACTGCAACGTTGAGGTTTGTTTCATCTCACGTAAATAACTAGTGGTGGATACATGGTTCGAAGTGTGAGCACTTGAGTAACGAGAGGTTGATGCAATTGGGAAAATCCAATCACTTGGGGAAAGGAAGGTCTATATAAAAATTGTTTTTCGATGACCTGGATATCGAACGAAGTAGAACCTTAATAAATTCATTAGGAAATATTGAAGCAACTAGTTTTGGTTCTGAATTACTGATATAAATGGGTTATGGATTGATCGGGACGGATTTCCACACATGAAAGGACCTTACTGTGTTCACCAAGTTAATTTGCAGAGTGGTGAAGGTGGTAAACTTATATGTTTTGAGTTTATATTTCTCATGCATTTTATTAGTGCTTTGTGAGGAAAAGGTCTCATGCATTCTTATGCTTTATGAGATGCTCATGCATATTATTTATTCTTTATGAGCTTTTGAAAAACTCATACATTATTATTCATTATTGATGTACAATTATTAATACTTGTGAGAGAAATTAGACTCACATATTTATCATTAAATTATCATTTTTTGAAATTAGTTTTTATGTGAGAAACCACCTCACACCAATTTGCCATTTTTTCTCACTATTAGGTTGAGATAAGAGATAGAGATAGAAACTATGAGATGCTTCTTAGATTCCCATGAAATCAAATTATTTTCAAAAAGAAAAGTATAGCCCGAAGTACTTTTTTTGTCGTCAATATTGTCTGCATAATCACTGTCGGTATAACCTATAAGCATATTGTATGTTGAACTGTGTACCACGAACCATAAGTGGTTGTACCTGCAATGTATCTTAATATCCTCTTACTAACTTTCCAATGAGAATCCTTAGGAGATTCCATAAACCTGGAAATGAAACTTGTTGCATATGTTATGTCAGGTCTTGTAGTAGTAAGATACATAAGACTACCAACAAGTTGTTTATACTATGTGGAAATTATTATTGATCCCAAATCTTCCTTGCTTAATTTAGTGCCAAGAGCAATAGGAGTGTCAGCAGGCTTACACTTTTCCATCTTTGAGTAAATAATGATCAATTCTACTATACCAAGCTCGCGGAGCTTACTTCAAACTGTACAAGGATTTCTTTAATTTGTACACTCGATGCTCTTGTGTTTTAACTTCAAATCTAGGTGGTTGATGGGCATACACTTCTTAATTTAATACCCCATTCAAGAAGGAGGACTTGACATCCATTTGATAAATAGGCCATGTGTTTTGTGTTGCAATGGCCAAAACAAATTGAACAGTATCTAATCTTGCTATAGGTGCAAAAGTTTCACCATAATCAATGCCAGGTTGTTGTAAAAAACCTCTGGAAACTAACTTTGCTTTGTGTTTCTCAATCTCACCTTTTTCATTCAATTTTGTTTTATAAACCCATTTGACACTTATGACATTTTTATATGTAGGTAGATCAACTAAATCCCATGTATTGTTTCTTTCAATAGCTTATATTTCATTATTCATTGCATATACCCATTCTTTTTGCTTTGCAGCTTCATCAAAACAAGTAGGTTGAGATGAGAAAAATGTAAATTGTACTACATTATCATATTGGTCATATATATCACGCAAAATTCTCATTCTCTGATGATTATGGTCAAAATATGAATCACTATGAGATGAAGAACTACTTTCATTTTGAACTTGAAATCTTGGAAGGCATGGTTCTTGATGTTCATCTAACTTTGTAGGTGCTTGATGTTCATCTAAATCAAGAGAAGGATTGTGAGAAGTATTGTTTTCCATTTCATCCCATGATTCATCTTCCATAAATTTAACATCTCTACTTACTAGAAATTTCTTAGTAACAGGATTATATAATCTATATGATTTCGACTATTCACTATAGCCAATAAAAATGTACTTCTCACTTCTATCATCAAGCTTCTTTTTTAGCTCTTCGGGAACATGAGAAAAATCAACACAACCAAAAAAATTGAAATGAGAAACATTTACCTTAGATCCACTCCATTTTTCGTCATGTACTTTACCTTGAACATTGGAAGTTAGTGATCTGTTAAGTATGTAAACTGAACATGCAACTACTTCAGTCCAGTAATCTTTGGACAATTTTCTTGTTGTAATTAAACTCCTGGCCATGTTCATGATGGTGCAATTATTTATTTCTGCCACTTCATTTTTTTGTGGAGTATATCTGGTAGTCGTTTTCTTTTTAATACCATGATGTTTACAAAAATCAACAAACTCTCTTGAGTCATATTCAACTCCTCCATCAGATCTTAAAACTTTGACAAATCTGCCACTTTCTTTCTCTGCTTCAGCCTTGAATTCTTTGAATCGAGTGAAAGCCTCAGATTTGTGTTTCAGAAAGTAAACCCAAACTTTCCTGCTAAAATCATCAATAAATGTCAGAAAATAAAAAATTCCTCCAATCGACTGATTTTGCATAGGTCCACATAAGTCTATGTGAACTAACTCTAATCACTCTTTGGCTCTATAAGAGGATGATGGAAAATTATCTCGCCGGTGTTTCCCTACTATGCAACTTTCACAAGAAGGAATCTGATTAATCGAAGGAGTAAATCCTTTCACCATAGACTGTCTTTGTAACAAAATCATACTTTTGACTCGTAAATGACCATAACGATAATGACATAACTCAGTTTCATTTGCATTAGAAATATTACATGCACACATCTTCCCACTTCTCATTTCTAATGGAAACAATATGTTCTTTGTCATGGGGACTTTTGCAACAAGTATTTTATTTTGATTAAGAATTGTGCAAGTGTTGTTGTGGAAAGTAACATCATAACCATGCGCCATTAATTGCCCTACACTCAACAAATGGTGTTTTATATTTGGTACGTAGTAAACATCATAAATATTTTTCACTTCACCTTGCTTTGTTAAAACTGGTACAACACCTTTTCCTGAAGCTTTCACTGAATCATCATCACCCAAACTAATTGTAGTAATAAGAAATGTATCAAGATTAGAAAGTAAATCATTGTGACCGGTCATATGATTGCTACATCCACAATCTAACAACCAAACATTTTTGTCAATAATTTTCTCAGATACTTGACATGAAAGAAACAAAGTATTAGATGTTTCACTTTCTATGACATTATCTCTATTTTTATACTGCAACTTACGACATTCAGATATATGGTGACCCAACTTTTTACAATAACAACATTGAATTTCTGATTTATTTGTCCATCTCTGGCCATGATCTTGTGAAGACGATATTGACTGCTCTGACTTGTCTTTTGTTTGTTCAAGTTTATCTCTTGTTTGAGAACTTCCTAGACCACGTCCATGAAAACCTCTGCCTCTTCCTCTGTCCATGGAAACCTTAGTCTGAAATGCATGTTCTAAAGTACCAAGATCCAAGTTCATCCTTGCTTCATGAGATAACAACGAACCAATCAATTCTTCTATAGAAAATTTAGTTAGATCTTTCTACTCAAGAAGAGCAGTAACTACCATTTCAAATTTCTCAGGTAAATTTCTAAGAACTTTTTCATCAACTCTTTGGTCTATGAGTTCTTTTTCACCATTAATCCTAAGTCGATTCACAATACCCATAACTTTAGTCATAAACTGATCAACAATTTCTGATTCACTCATCTTGAGGGTTTCAAATTGAGATCTAATGGTTTGAAGTCTCACAGTTTTCACTTTGTCATTACTCTTATAAGCCAACTTAAGAATATCCCATGCTTCTTTAGCAGTCTTGTCACCAATAATTTTAGGAAATATAGAATCATCTAATGAAACTAAAATATATGATTTGGATTTTCCTTCTTTTTGCTTAAGTTCTTCTAATGTTTTTCTTTGAGCAGTAGTCATAATTGCAATATCATTTGCATCAAGTTCTATGAACCTTGTTTCAACACAAGCCCAACATCCCTGACATTGCAAAATGGATTTCACTTTCTCACTCCAAAAATCATAATTGGAGCCAACTAAAGTTGGTGCTTGAATTGACCAAGAACTAGCCATTTTTTAATTCCAAAATACCAACCACAATTAAAGATTAATATAACTCCAAAACCCCAAGGGTATATTTTTTTAAAACCACTTTTCAAATGGAAAATAAACAAACTCCAAATACGTTGATAAAAACAGCAAGATCGTTGGGCATCAAATCGATGAAAAATCAAACAATATTCAACATGTTTGATGGAGAATCAAAGAGCCTTACACGGGGAAGGTGAACAACAACAAGGTGAATAGTAGCCTTAGTATACAGGGAAGGTGAACAACAGCCTTAGGTAGTGAACAGCTTCTGGTATTCACACAGTGAACAACAACCTTACGCAATGAACATCTTCTGGTATTCACACAGTCAACAATAGCCTTACGCAGTGAACAACATTCAGCGTTCTAGTATTCTTCAAGCTCTGGGAGTGGGCGCACACAGCAACAGACTCTGCTCCTAACCAAATTCTCTGATACCATGAAAAAATAAAGAAAGAAGAATCCACAGAAATTTTGGAGAATGAACGCTACAAATCGATTTCATATTGATTGTATAAATATTATACATTTGACAATTTTACCATTCAGAAATAAGAGTAATTGCAAAACGGTTTCACTAACTAATTTTTTTAACAGGATTACAACTCCAAACAATTAAGCGATTAAGTACTTATTGGAAAAGGGTGGGACTGATGGATGCAATGGCTCACCTAAAAAATCTGGTCATTTCGTACGAGCATATTCACGCTTCGAGTGGTCTTTAGATTGAGCTCGAAAGCCATCCATAGCCTCGCTTAGGATCCTGCAAAGGCATTTTAGCACATTTACCCATTCCCAGTAGCACAACAATCGAAGATCCAGTTCCAAGGGAAAAGGTTGATTAGGACAGAAGCGTATAAGGTGGCTAAGCATAGACAAAGACTATGACCCATGGACATGTGTAAATGTTTATTATTATTACCAGCGTCTCTTAGCGTGTTTTCAGATGTGGTATTTACTGTGTTTTTATCGATGACATGCCCTTTTATACTCCCTTTTGTTGGTTATACACACCCATCGCCAACTTACCTTCTTGGGCTTCTCATCTTAGTAGTGTTATTATCCATTTTGGGTAGTGGATAGACATGCATGGGTGGGATAAGACATGCATTCCCTGTCACCTATTCTTGATTCGGTTAGATTCGAGTGGATGATTACCCACTAGACCTATCATGTGCATGGTCCACCTATAGGAATTGACCCTATTTCATTTTACTACGAGATTATCGGTCAAAGAGTAGAGTATAACCAAGAAACCAAGAGTCTTAAGCTGAGAGAAGAGTCAAAAGAAGTAGATCTCATGGATCAAGATGCAACGATATCAGTTTAATATCCACCAGGTGCAGTTTCAGATTGAAACCCATATTTGGAACGCGGTCAGTCGCGTGTGAATTTTCTTTTTGACCCTTATCCCTATTATGGCATGTATCGTCACTTCGATCCTTATTATGCAAAGACAGTTTTAGAGCCAAAAGAACAAGTTTCACCAGGAAAGACAAAGCCCATTGATCCACCAATAACAGATCTAGGTGCAGAGGCAAGGGCAGATTAACCACCAAAGGAAGTAAAGGCAACATCTAAGCAAGGAGTAGAAGAAAAGGTAGAAAAGTTCAATAACCATAAGGTAGGCACATAACGCAGGCATAAGATATCATCAAGGTGGAAGGCGAGATAAGGGCGGTCCAACTATCCAATCATATAGCACTGAAGACGAGTTTGTGTCGTTTATTTGGCAGAACACACGCAAGGTCCCAGACCTCACAAGGTATAGAGAATTGTATTAGGTGCAGAGCCAAATGCATTCATTCCAAATTCGATAGTCAAGCCCCTAGTTTTATTCCCAGTGGACTTAGTTGATCTTTCTCCAGTATGAGAGAAAGTGATTTATGTTCCAGATGCATATGTGGTTGCCCGAGAAAAAGCACTAGTTTGAGCAATTAATCCATTAAGGGAAAAGGCAAATGTGGCATAGCTCATTCGAGAGCTAGAAGAAGCAAGGCAAGGGTTAGATCCATTCCAAAACTAGTGATAGATTTATCTCTATATCCATAGCCCATTTAAGATCCATTTTGAGATCGACATTAAGACCCAATGATAGATCTGGTTCCATGACCAATTTACCCAGTTGAATCTCTAGCTCCTTATCCTACAGATCTAGTTCCAGCAGAAAAATCCCACAGTGGATTTCTTAGTAATAGATCGATTAGACAAGGTGGAAACAACATTAGTAAAAAACACAAAGGTTGCATAATCTCCATCATCCCATCCCATAGCATCAAAGTCATAGGTTCAAATCCTAGCCGCAGATGTGAGTGAAGGTAATCTCATTTATCCAAAAGAACCACCGACAACAAAGGCAGGGGCAAGGGTGGGAAGAGCCTCACCCACAAAGACAGAGATAGTTTATCAAGTGAAAGAAATAGTAACAAATCATGTTGATCACCTCTTAGAATAGGGAATAGCAAAGGAGGTGGAGGCACCACTTACAGATGATCTATATCCATTTTACTTCGTTGATCTGTAACCAATTTATTTTTCATAATAACCACCAGCCTGTTGAAGCACATGTTGAAGCACCTGTGGTTTAAAATAATAACCCACCAGCATCCAACATTTTAGTGCCTGGTTCAACTAGTCCAGTGCATACCTTCAAATTTGATCTGTACCCACACCTGGAATTGGATCTGAAAAAGAAGATATGAAACAATTGGGCCTCAATTTGGGGAATGAATCTCAAACTATTGCTTTCATAAGGAATGAGCAGAGCTAGAGCTAGTTGCAAAACCCATTGTTCCAGTAAAATAAGTAGATTAACCAGGGTATCCAATTGCATATCCACCAATAGCATATCCAACTATAATATACCCAACATCAGTAATAAAGCCAATAATAGAGCCAAAAGAAATGGTAGTAGCATATACAATAGAAGCAGTCGATTTAGCCAGTTATTCAACAGTTGTTTTTGTTGATCTTGTTGGTCTACCATCAATAGACGACCCAGTAGCACCTATAGTTTAAGACCCATATCTAGTAGCTACGGTAGAGGCGGTTAGTTAAGCAAGTGATTCAGTTGTTTAAGCAGTAGATTCATATGCTCGTGATAGGGGTTAAAAGTATGATTTTCTATATCCAAATTCATATCTTTGTGAGTGAGATCCAGATTCTTAAGATCATGATTGATATCAAGTTCATGAAAGGGATAGGGAGGAATAGTCAGTTGTTCCATATTGAAAGGAAGATTCTTATGTTTGTGATAGAGGAGATTCTTATGTTCGTACTCGAGAGTAAGATTATGCATCTAGTGAAAGGGATCCAAAGTGAGCTTTAGATTCTCACCTTCATGATTCAGATCCATAAGATACAGATCCAGATGGTTGTGGTCATTCAGATCTTTGAGGTCCAGATAGAAATGAAGATTTGAACCGAGAACCAGCAGTAAGTTACCTAAGAAATCCTAATTACCTAAGTAAATCCTATAATACGTAATCACTAAAGCATGCATCATCATATCCTCATCTCAGTGCAAATAGTGCATCATATAGATACATAGATACACATTTTCACCTTTAAATCATTGTTTTTTCTACACATTTTCACCTTTAAATCATTGTTTTTTCTATGGAGCACATAATAATCAAACATAACACATTTGCCGAGATTAACTAATTCATTTGTTAGATGGGTGGCTTTAGTGATTATTGAAATTGGATTAATGGATCAATGAAGTGATTATTGGATGGATAGATTGCTTGACTACATATTGAATGAGGTCACATCTCTGACTTATTGGGATCACTTAGATATTGGCAAATTCTTGAGAAAACTTTTTTTTGTTAACCTCTTTTCTAAACTTTTTATTTTCCTCTCTGTTGGTTGAGCTTGCTTGCGCATCCTCCTTTTATTTTAAAATATTCTTTCATCTGTGGGTTGGGTGGGAGTATAATACCTTTCTTTAGTCTTTTGCTTTCTCTTGGGGTTGGAGTCACTTTGCCATATATATAAACTAGACAAATTTTCTTTGAAGAGGTGCTCCTAAGTCGAAAATCCTATGAGTCATTTTTCCATTATATAAAATAAACTTTTGGGGATGTTGAAGTCTATCTTAAGATGGAAATAAACAAGGTTACCTTTCAGAATTAGACAAATTCATACTCCAGGTTTAGACGTGAAAAAGGGATTCGGGGTCTTAAACAACTAGAAAGAATTAACTACTAGCTTATATATACTCCCACCCACAACCAAAGAGGACGATTTTATTGTTCTACTACTGAAATGCAAGTTATTTCGTATATTAATAATAGCAGGACCTTCCTCTCCATTATGAGGTTCATGTAGAGGTTCTTTAAGAGGAGGCAGTGAGGACTCTTTTGAAGATTTGTGTTTTTTAATTGTAAATATACCAATAATGTGGATTTATCTGAACAGGTAGTGGATTAGAGGGACAAATGCAAGGGGATGATATTCTGATAAAAGATCATAGATCTGAATAGATCATATAGGGTTTGGGTCCTAATTGAAAGATTTTCTGGATGATTTCAGTAAGGGCTTTCAATAAGTAATAAAAAGAGTGATCTTTTTCGGTGAAATCTATCGCCCCTTATTAAAAACCAATTCCCATCTTCGAAGATTTTTTATGTTGGAATCGAGGTCAGATCGACTGCAATGTGTTATATTATCCCGACTGGAATTGTGTTACAAAGAGTTGGACCCTGTCATTCATGCTCCTTCAAGATCAACGTCTTGTTTCCATCTACGATAAGATCAAACCCTGAAGAAAACAGTCGCCACATAGCCCTGACCGCCCTTTAGACAAGCTTACTTCCCCAATTACTTAAGTATCACTCAGGGTTACTTTCAATGATCAACTTGGGGTGAATTGATCATTCATTCTTCATAGGTATATTAATAACCAGGCAAGAATTGTTGCAATTTGTTATATTACTTTTCGACCGATTTAAAATCATTGTTTCAAACATTTTTCCTTTTATGAAAACGACATTATTATTATAATTATTCATTTTAAGAAAAGCATATTTTTTAATGGATTTAGTACTCTTGTATTCAGTTCTTATATTCTATTTTTTTCCTACCATATTAATTATTACATTGTAAAATATTTTATTTTGTTAATTATTACAAATTGTAAAATATTATTTTTTGTTATGTACAACTTTGATGATAAATAAGAAGAAGTTGTTTTTCTCTACAAGACTTCAATTCTCAACTTGGTGATAAAGTCGTTTAAAAAAAAAAATCAAACTAGAGATTATTACATAGTAACATGATACACTAATCTTGGTAGTATTGACCATACTATTTCATTGCAAGAAATTAGTCTCTGACTTCATGCTAACATCAATTGCTTATAGGAATTTATTTTTGAACTTCATGGTTGATTGAAAGAGAAGGAAACATATGTCTAGGGTATGCAACACCTCAATCATGACCTTGGATGACAAGTAAGTGTATTATGCAATACTAAAAGTATATAAGAGGATTGCATTCACAAATTTAAATTTTTGCATATTCTCTTATATCTACATTTTAATCTACTTCTATATTAATGGCCACGCCTTTAAGCTATCTTCTCTTTACTGGAAATTTTGAAATACAAGAGAGAAAAGAAGTGCTCAAAATGTTACAAGAGCATACTTAGTGTGTATCATAGGGAATTTCTTCCCCTTCTTTCAATGCATTTTTTCGTGCATTATGTAATATCCCTAATACTTGCTAGGTTAGGAAATGTCGTTTGTTGTCCAATGATGATGTTTCTCTTTGTGTGATTTTGTCAAATACTTTGCATTAAATATGTTTTATGCTCATAGATAACATTTTATAAACAATTTGCATGTATTCTAACAATGAAAATTTTGTCAAACATATTGCATGCATTCAATGTACTCATGAGGTAGAAGAGATAATATGAGAATTTTATTATTATGAATGGAAACTCTAGGAACAATAAAAATTCTAGTGGTTGCTATGAAGCTGCAATATATCAACAAAACACACAAGTAACAATCAAAACATATAAATAATGTCTTTGTCTCCTCAATAGTTGCTACCAATCTGCTCCAAGCTCCTCCAAACCTCTCACTTCTCTCTCCTACTCCCTCGGCTCAGTAGATAGGGCCCTCATCCCACCTCAGACCCCCACGTCTTAGCTACAAGATCCCACGACTCTCTCTCAAACCCTTTCCGCCTGTAGAAGACCCCTGCGACCTCTCCTATACCTCATGGACCTGCATGAAAGGAGATGGATTGTCTGTTGGATATACTTCACACACACTTAGGAATTCTTTTTCCTAAGGTTTTCCCTATGTTTACTAGTCATTATTAAGTCTCCTATAGTCCAGGGAGAATATTCTCTTCAATTCACACTTTAGTTTGATCAGTTGAGTGGAGTCTAGATGCCACATTGGGATCATCACCATGCAACATTTGGATCATCACCATCTAATGTGCATTTTCCTTGGCATCATCACCAAACTAATGCATTACTCATGATTCCCTGATCTCCTCCTCACTTCACTTTGTTTTAGTCAGCTAACTGAAGACTGAGAGACTAGCTAACTCATACTAGGTGGCATTTAACTCTCGTAACTGCCTGAGAGACTAGAATAGGTGGAAGTTTACTCCTATAACTCTCGGTGTGTCCAGATCACTCTAGAACACCACTATGGCACATTGTATTCTCCTCCAGTGTGTAATAGTTGAATTATATAGGTAAGTTATCATTCATTCATTTGGTTAATGAGAATTTGTCCATTCTTTCTCTCTTGCTTCTCTTTTCTCATATTTTCTCTGCAAACTGTGTATGTCATTTGCTAGCTAGATATTTTATGTGCAACTTCAACACATTTACCTGGAATCAGATTTGATAGATTGCTAGGGAAAATACACACCAGATTCTTTTTGCAGGTACCGAAGATTGAAGACAATGAGAAAAAAATGGAATTTCCAAAAGAATTCATTCTTACACCATACAATTTATTTGCATGGAAGGAGAAGATGATAGTGCATCTTTGAAGTAGAGGATTATACAGGTTAACCATGAACATGGATACTGAACCCACATCAGCCATAGAAAAATCCAAGTATCTGAATTGAATGGATGAAGCGTTTGGAACTATTTCCAGTCTCATTTCTCCTCAACTCCTCACATATCCTCCTTTAAAACCCCCAATGAAGCCTGGACCACCATCGAAGGAAATTTTGGAAAACATGAAAATATGAGGGGACATATGCTCGAGGTGGAATTACTCTCTTTGGATCCAAAAACCTTCGACAATCTCCAAGTTTTATTTACCAAATATAAGGATTTGATGTCGCAACTCAAGGCTTGCGGGGTTGATAAATCTAAGGAGGAGAAACAAATATTTCTTACCATTCTCTCCAAACTTGGTCTAGAATACTCAGTGTTTGTATCCACATTTCATTCAGTTAGTCTTGCCTCTAGAGCCACCTAGATGGTGCCCTCTCTTGAGGCGTTTATCGAGTCTCTGACACAAGAGTAGAAAAATCTCATCAATATGGAAAAAATCAAAGGCCCAAAGGCGCATGCACTTACTTTGAAAGATGGTAGCGATCATCAAAATCAAAAATCTAGAGACATAGACAAAAGGAAATCACATGCAAATCCAAAGAAGGAAGGGTACTCAAAACCCTTCAACGATGCCTCCGGATCCAAAGGTGGAAAGGGAAGAAAAGGGGAGAAATTCACTTACTGCCATAAATTATTCCATACAGAATCCACATGTATGCAGAAAAAGATAGATCAAATGGCTCAAATACTTCAACAAAACAACCTTGGAGATCACATCTTCAAGGGTGCCAATAAGAAGAAGCTAGAAGATCAGAATCCCAAGAAAAGCAATTCTAGTCATGCTTTGATTGCTATCAACTCCTCTCACGATGCTTGGATTGTAGATTCAGGAGCATCGCACCACATGGAAGCCACAAAAGAATTCTACTCTTCATTGGATGCATGCAAAGGTCCTCTTATTCATATGGTGGACAACTCTCAGGATGAAGTCACTGGCAAAGGAACAATTAAACTCATAAACAAGAGCTTCAAGAATGCGCTACACGTTCCCAAACTCTCTGTCAATCTTCTCTCTGTATATCATATGAAAAACTATGGCACCGGAAAGAGATTTTTATTCACACCTGATGTTGTGGATATATATGAAATAAAAATCAATTCCAAAGTTGTTACCGATGAGGTAAATCATCAATACAGACTCTACAATTTTTCTGAATTTATTGAACCATATTCTGCATTATTGCTTACCCATGTTGATAAAAGCAGTAGGATATGGAACGAAAGGTTCGGGCATTTATATTTCATATATATGAAACAAATTAGAAAACAGGGAATGGTTGATGGTCTACCTGACATCTACTTCTCTAAAGGAATTTGTGAGGGATGTGTTATTGGAAAACACTCTCAAGATAAATTTGACAAAAGAAAGACTCATAAGGCCTCCTTTCCTTTAGATCTAATCCATAGTGACTTCATGGGCCCTTTTTCACATCCATCAATCAGTAAGAAAGGTACATGTGTTACAAAAATAGGATCGTGGAGCAATAAAATAAAACAAATGCAGAAATAAAACACAGAATATACACAATACAATAGAGACACAGATATACGTGGTTCACCCAGTGTGGGCTACATCCACTAGAGAAATTTCCAGGTCCTTCCTTTATTATTATCCATCAAATGAAGGGATACAACCTATAGCACAATCATTGTAACTTCATCTTCTTTCTCTCACAGTCTCCTCACTCAGAATACAATATTTGCAATGATACATAGCCGCAATACATTTCCCTCATAAAAGAGGGTTTCCTTCTAGGGAAAAAACCCTAACATAACTTCTACCGTCAGATCTGCGAACTTATAATGAACGGTCCAAATTTACAATGAAATTACAATATACATTTACAAGGCAATTTTTCCTTTGGGGCCTTCGCCCCCAAACCCCTGTCGGGGCCCGCTTGCCCCTGCACTTCCCCGCATGGAGGAGTGTACATTATTTTTGGGTGTAAAGTCTTCATGGGGTATAAACACGGCTGAAAACAAATACCTTTGAATCAGGAAGATAATCAAGCTCCACATCCGACAATCTCCCACTTAGAGACTGATCTCAACAACTCCACCGTTGTTGTATATGATGCACTATGATCCTTCTTGGACTTGGAAAATTTCTCATCTTCGTCTTGATGCTTGAAGACCAACTAAAATTGAGCAGGAACTCGGTTTCTCCCTGGTTACTCCCTTTGTTAACATGTCTGTAGGATTCGGGCTAATGTGTATCTTTTCCAACTTCAAATGTCCATCTTCCAAGACGGGTTGTATGAAATGGTACATGATTTGTATATGCTTAGTCTTCAAATGGAAGATTGATTTGTTTTCAATATGAATCGCACTCTCACTATCACATTACAACCTGTTATTCTCTTGCTTCTTTCCCAATTCCTCCATAAACCTCTGTAACCAAATCATCTCTTTACTAGCCTCTGTAGAAGCAACATACTTTGCCTTTGTTTTTGAAGGTGCAACAACCTTTTGTAGTTTTAAAATCTAACTTATTGTTGCTCCACCTACAGTAAAAAAATACCATGTGGTGCTCCTCCTTCTATCTGTATCACCTTCCATATCTAAATCAACATATCCCTATAGAACAATGTCTAGACCTTCAAAACATAATGCATGAGTAGCAATACCTCTCAAATACCTCAGAATCCACTTTATTGCCTCCCAATGTTCTTTACCTAGATTGTTCATATAACTTCTCACAACTCCCACTGTATGTGCAATATATGTTCTTGTGCAAACCATCGCATACATCAAACTACTAATTATTGATGAATAAGGGAACCTGGACATGTATTATATCTCCTCTTGTGTCTTGGGACACATTTCCTTAGTTAATTTGAATTGTCTAGCTAAAGGTGTACAAATTGGTTTTGCATTCTGCATTCTAAACCTCTCCAACACCTTCTCTATGTACTCACCCTGAGAGAATGTCAATTTGTGATTTTTCCTATCTCTTGTTATTCTCATACCAAGGATTTTCTTTGTGGAACCCAAATCCTTCATTGCAAATGAAAGCTAATTTATTCTTGAGCACATTTATATCCTGCATATTATACCCTGCAACAAGCATGTCATCTACATACAATATCAAAATAATATAGCTTCCATTTTTTATCCTTTTAAAATAAACACAGTGATGAGAATGGCATCTATTATAACCTTGTTCTGTCATAAACCTGTCAAACTTCAAATACCATACCGGTACCTTGGAGCTTTCTTTAGGCCATACAAGCTCTTCTTCAACTTGCATACCAAATTATCCTTTCCTTTGACCTCATACTCCTGTGGTTGTTGCATATTAATCTCTTCCTCCAAATCCCCATGGAGAAAAGTTGTTTTTACATCTAATTGTTCAAGATGCAAATATTCTACTNCACTTATTTTTGGTGTCTACCTGCATTGCCTCTTCATAACATTCTGGTTCACCAGAATCAGTCAACAATAAATAATACAATGAAGGAGAGTATCGTTCGAGGGGTCTACTTAACCTCGTAGATCTTATAACAACACTTGCAGAAGTTTGAGGTACATGTTGCTCCTGTTGTTGTACATTTTGATTTTCTGGTAGCTTTGGAATATATTTTTCAGTGATCTCATCAAGCACTGTGTATTCTGTTTTTTTCTTTTTCTTGTTTCTTTCCCTGCAAATGATCTTTGTACATGACCTTCTCATTGAATATGACATCTATACTCCTAATTAATTTTATATTTTCATAATCCCATAACCGGTAACCAAAATCATTAATATCGTATCCAATAAAGGTAGAGTTCTTGGATTTTGCCTCGAGATTTGTTCAATTTTCTTTATCAATATGGACAAATGATTCATAACAGAAAGTCTTCAAAAAAGAATAGTTTACCTTTTTACCTATCCATGCCTCCTTTGGAATTCTACCATCCAAAGAGATTGAAGGTCCTCTGTTTATTAAGTAAACAACAATATCTACAACATTTGCCCAGAATTGTAAGGGAAAACCAACATGCAATCTCATACTCCTTGGACACTCCATGATTTTCTTGTTCATCCTTTCTGACACACCATTTTCTTGTGGTGTTCCTGGAATTGTATTCTCTCTGTGAATCCCATGGTATGATCAGTAATCATCAAACTCCTTGCTGGAATATTCACCTCCATTTTCTGATCTTAGACACTTCAGCCTTTTTATTGTCTCATTCTCAACCAAAGATTTCAATTTCTTAAAAGTATCAAAAACATCAATTTTTTGTCGAATGCAATAAACCCAACATTTTCTAGTTTCATCATCAATAAAAGTAACATAATAACGAGAGCCACCAAGAGATGATACCTGAGATGGTCCCCATACATATGTATGCACAAGCTCTAACATTTCACTCTTCTTTTCTTTTTTGATTCTGAGAAATATGACTCTCTTATGTTTTCCATAAATACAATGCTCACATAAACACAAATCAATTTCAAGGTTAATTGCCGGATAATCCACAGTTGGTGTCATTTTTGTCATCGACCTCGAAACTACTCACCACAGAAATCTGAAAACACAAATCAATTTGTTTAAGATCTAGCAACAAATTTATTTTGTGTAGTATCTACATCCACTTCTCACTCATATGTCCAAGCCTATGATGCCACAGTGTTGTATCCACTCATGTATAAGCTAAGGAGATATAAGAGTCAGTAATACCAGTACATAAATACAATGTACCTACTGTCTCTCCTTTTGCTATCACCAATTATCCTTTGGTGACCTTTCACACCTTATTTGTAAATATGGATATACAACCTTCACTTTCCAACTGCCCTGTTGAAATTCTATTTTTCCTTAGATTTGTAACATGTATTACCTCTTTCAACAACCATTGGTTTCCATTCCTTTTCTTTATTTTTGTCTTTCCCATTCCAACAATTTTGCATGGTGCATCATCACCCAAATGAACCTGTTCAAAATCACCTTGAATATAATCTAGAAAATGTTTCATATGGGGTGTGGCATGAAATGAAGCGCCTGAATCTACTACCCAAGACTCAGAAATATTATCTACATAAATAATCAAAGCGTCTTGTAACACATCACCTATTACATTTGCTTCCTGTTTTTTCTTCAGATGTCCATCTCTTTGTTTCTTTAGAGCTCTGCAATATCTCTTCAGATGTCCTTTCTTCCCACAATTCTAGCACTCTATCTTTCCCAATCTGGATTTGGATCTGCCCTTCCTAGAATTCCCATGGTTTCTTGAGCCCTTTCCTCTATCCTTTTTTCTTCCCCTGTTCTCCATGTTCAATGCATTACCTGATGTCTCATGTGTTCTTTTTTGTCACATTTCCTCACTAAGGATAACACCAACAACATCATCAAATTTTAAAGTCTTTGAACTAGAGACAGAGTTACTTACAGCCATGACCAATTCATTCTAGATTTTTGGCAATGAGAACAAGATTAGAAGAGCCTTGACCTCATCATCAAAGTCCACTTTTACAGAACTTAGCTGATTAGTAACCATATTAAATTCATTTAAATTATCTGCAACAGACCCACCTTCTGACATCTTCATAGTAAATAATCTCTTCATTATAAATACCTCATTGGACACCGAGGGTTTTCAAATAGTTTTGCCAATGCATCCATTATCTCCTTCATTGTCTTTTCTTTCGAAATATTGAAAGCCACCAACGCTGCCAGGCTCAGCGTATTGTTCCTAGTGCCCTTCTGTCAAGAACCTCCCATTCTTCATCCTTCATGGCCATCAACTTCTTTTCTATTCCGCCCAATGGTAGGAATAGATCCTTCTGATATAAATAATCTTCCATTTGCATATTCCATAACTGGTAGTTTTGGTCGTTAAATTTCTCGACCCTACACTTTCCATCTTCCACCATTGCTCCCACTCGAACCAGGAACCCTCTTTTCCTGTGAGTTACCTTCCTCTCTGATACCAGTTGTTAGAAAAATAGGATCACGAAGCAATAAAATAAAACAAATGCGGAAATAAAACATAGAAGATACACAATACAATAGAGACATAGATATATGTGGTTCACCCAATGTGGGCTACATCCACCAGAGAAATTTCCAGGTCCTTCCTTTATTATTATTCAGAAAATAAATGGATACAACCTACAACACACCCATTGTAACTTCCTCTTCTTTCTCTCATAGTCTCCTCACTCATAATATAGTATTCACAATGATGCCTAGCCACAATAAATTTCCCTCATAAAAGAGGGTTGCCTTCTAGGGAAAAAAATACCTAACATAACTTCTACCATTAGATATGCGACCTTATAATGAACGGTCCATATTTACAATGAAATTACAATATACATTTACAAGGAAATTTTTCCTTTGGGAAACCCTGTCCCCTAGACCCCGCAGGGGGGGTAACCCTCGCATGGAGGAGTGTACATTCTTCCAGGGTGTAAAGTCTTCATGGGGTATAAACATAGCTAAAAATAAATACCTTTGAATCAGGAAGATAATCAGGCTCCACAAACAACAACATGCTCATTTTTGTCGATGATTCTCATGCTTCACATGTATTTTCTTTCTCAGGAAAAAATCAAAGGTCTTTCAACACCTCAAATATTTCAAAGCCCTTGTTGAGACACAGTCAGGAAAGAAAATAAAATTCCTCCGAATAGATAACAAGGGAGAGTGTTGTTCCTGAGATTAAACTTAAGGCTCAAAGAGTAATGTGAGGCATCAGGAAAGTTTAAAGAGAGTGTTTTTAAAGAGTGTCTTTTCTACCTTAGTTATATGAGAAAAATTCCTTGAATGAAATTAACAGTATTGTAGCACAGAGGTCGTATTTCATGTATGAGTCAAAATAGAAATATCGAATGGTGCGAGGGAAAAATACAAAACTGTTAAACAAAGCAAGGCATCAATTGTTGAAGAGTCTCACCTTGTTACAGTGGAAGAAAATAGGTAGTACAACCTTGAATAAAGTATAAATTACAGCAATTCACACAGATTACAGGTCTTGATTTACTCACAGTAAATGCAGAGGAAAAATTGCTTACTTAACAAATTACTGATGTGATACGATTACAGTAGTTGTTGTACTAAATTGAAATCAAACCTTTATCAAGGAATTTCTTAAAGAAATGCTGAAAAATGGAAAAAACAGAAGAAATACATAACCCAAACTTAACAAAATTTGTAATCTGTTGAACAGGATAAGTCAACTGAAAGAGGGGGGGGGTGAATCAGTTGTACAAAATTTCTTTCATATGATAAGCAGATTACTTATTAATCAATAAGTCATGCCTTTAACATTTAACTTGCAGTAATGCATTTAACCAATAAATAGATAATCACATAAATAAAACAATGACACAGTGATTTTTCATGAGGAAACCCAAAAGGGAAAAACCTCTTCTTCTTATGAATGAAAGGCAAGCTCCAACTCATCTTTACATTCTTATTTTATCTGAGCTACAACCAAGATGATGCTACTACCTCTGTTTCTTCAGAACCTACTGAATGGAAGCTACAACTCCCAGATGTACAAGCACCAACTTGTACAGGAGACTTTTACAGTCTCCTCTTTCTCCTCCCTACCACCCTAGAATCCTTCTCTGTCACTAAGAACATGTAAACCAACTCTTTATCTTCTCTGTCAAATATTAGACATTTAAGTCCTCTCTGTTTATATATTCATATCAGTATCCATCCTTGACCAAACCTCATAAATTTATCAATCTGCGCATATATATTCTCTCCTTAATCTTTTCCTTGTTTTCATCATTTCTTCTCACTGTTTCAGAGCTTCGGCTCCACCATTATTCCCCACTCATCACCCACAATCTCTCCCACAATTTTTTTGACAATCAGAGTGTACATTAGAATCCTCATGCTTCGAAGAATTAGTTACAATAACTGAACAACTACCTTACAAAAATCATTATTGGCTAAGGCATCAAGAAGAACAACAACCGTTCGATCTGTTTCATCATTTAATCAGTGTCATTCAATGAGCATACGTTGAGTTTTGACTTTTCAACATAAACAAGCCTTAAGCGCTTCGGCAAGACATTTATGCTAAACCATATGCCCATTGGTTGTGACCACGGGCTTAATCAAAAAGGTGCTTTCGCGATTCGCATATCTGCAATCCTGAGGTGAAGACATCTCACCTCTTCATGTTGCGATCCCCGAAATGGGGTTTAGCTTCGTGCTAGCTCCTCCCTCTCATACGACCACCGACGGTAACCACAACCTACGCCAAAAAGGTGTTTTCACGTTTGCACTTCGGAAGTTAGAAGGTTGGGGAATTTTCTTTCTTTGACTGTCAGTCAATGAAATGATAATCGCTAGCCACATGTCCTTCGCATCCAACGGTCCTCATCTTATCATGATTTCAAAATATAGAGCACTCCTCTCTTGACTTTCCAGTCAACGAAACGTTGACCTATTGCCATGTGTACTCTGCATTTCGGCATTTCGCATTTCGGCGTTTCAGTGAAGCAATGTTTCGACACTCCAAATCGTGATCCTCGAAATGATCTGACAGCTTCACAATTGATCTGGTGGATATATATCGAACGGTTCTCGTTAACTTCTCGGGGACAGATCAACAGTCATATACGACTCTTATATTACCCCTCCAATGATTAATCCAACAGACATGACTTAATCATTCATCGAGATGGATGGTTGTGGGGGTTTCGGTACTTTGGCCATCAGGTCTTCATGACCTCCAACAAAAACTCTTGAAACCGTAGATCATGTGACGTGTGTCAATTTCGTTATTTCGTGATCATACGGTCTTGATCTCATCGAAACTTTGCACTTTGATCGACGGCTCACAACCTTTCAGGACTTTGCGTTTCGTGATTTCGCGTATCGCGATGTCAAAGGTTGGAGCTCCTCATTTCTTTTTTTCCTGATATCTGATTTATGCTTATATTTGGATCGACGATCCTTGACCCTCCATGATCCAATGGTCTGGATTGAATCGCGAATTCGCGTTTCAGTATATCGAGAAGCATGCCTCCATTCTCTCAACTTGTAATCTCCGAATTCCCGAATCTCTCAACTTGCAATTTTCGAATTCCCGAATTTCGAAGGAACTTTCAGCAAAAAGTTTGACATTAATGACAAACCCTTTGCAAACTAACCAACAAACTCCCCCTTTGGCATTGATGGCAAACTTTAAATCTATTCTCCCCCTTTTGACATCTATGGCAAAGGAATCAACCATACGCCCTCTAAGCAGAGAAAAAACCACTTGCAAAGATGTATCATCTCAGCAGCAACTCCCCCTATCAATAATAGTCAATAAACCTGTGCAGTCTGATTTTATAATGAAGCCCTTGCAATCTTGAGAATGAAATGAAATTACATAGGGTAAACCCCCAACTGATCCCTGAGACTTTCAAATTGCATTTTAGGTAAATGTTTAGTAAATACATCTGCAATCTGATCCTTTGTGCCAACATATTCCATTTTAATGACTTTAGACACAACCTGCTCTCTTAGAAAATGAAATTTAATGGGAATGTGCTTTGTTTTTTAATGTATAATAGGATTTTTAGAAATATTAATTGCACTGGTATTATCACAGAAGATAGTTATAGGTTCATCATAATGAATATGTATATCTTCCAGCATATGTTTCATTCATAGAACCTAAGTGCAACAACCTGCAGCTGCTATGTATTCTGCTTCAGCAGTAGACAGAGACACTGCTATTTGTTTTTTACTTGACCAACTTACAAGACATCCTCCAAGAAAAAAATGTTCCTCCACTAGTACTCTTCCTATCATCAACACAACCTGCCCAATCAGCATCAGTGAAAGCATATAA
>JZKD02S0914343.1:0-13952 GCA_000966675.3 Picea glauca
ATCATATTTAGCAAAAATGGTATACTTTTGGGTTGTTTTGGGGAATATGTGCATGTTTTTCAATGACATGTAGATGCTACAACAACTTAGAGCTAGTTTCCAAGTGTTCTTACTCTAGGATTGTAGAACGAGGGAGGGAAGAACATGCATTTTTTAATATTTTTCTTTATTTCATTTTATTTTTTTGCATTCTTGACTTGTATTTATGGCCTCTTTACCCAACATCATGCTAGAAGGCAACCAAAGGTTATTTGATAAGAACTACAATACATGAAAACAATGTATTGATGACAATTTTTAGTAGATGTGGTTGGTTTCTATTGTCTTAGGTAACAATCCAGACCACAAGTTGCAGACAAAGACCAGGACACGTTTGATGAGCGACATAAAGAAGTATTAATGTTGCTGTAAGTTTTCCATGAAAAATGAAATGCTTCTTGAGGTCCAAACAAGGAATACTTCAACAGAGTTTTGAAAGCATTTGAAAGAGTTGCATGAGACTTTGGATAAGGCCCGAGCCTTCTTCTCAAATAATATGTTGTTATCGATCATAATGGACGAAAATGCATCATTACAATATATTTTAATCAAGATAAAGGATATCAGAGAGTAATAGTTTGCCACTGGCTGAAAGATGGAAGATGAGGACATGGTGGTGTTGAGGGAGTTGGATTCCCAATGTTTAACAATAGGGAATAAACCCAAGGACAAGGCCCAATTAGAATCCTCCCTATTTGGTATGGAATAATTTTTGGGTTAATGGTCCAACAATCGTTCGATGGGCTTTAAAAGTTGTTTGATTTTGTTCTTTTTATTGTTTATAATTTTATAACTATCTACTATAGAAAAGAAGTAAACTAAGGAGTTTGAAGGAATCTGTGTTGAGGATAACCTATGGCAACAATCAATGAAAACTATCTAAGGCTTTAGATTCCTAAATAAATAATTCCACTAAGAACATATTACTCATCAAATAAACCTATGGCAACAATCAATGAAAACTATCTAAGGCTTTAGATTCCTAAATAAATAATTCCACTAAGAACATATTACTCATCAAATAATATCCAAGAAACAATAACTAATTAACAATAGAAAGAGATAAAATATAATTGTGAGATATTAAGAAATAATTCCACAATATCCTAGATGATGGTAGAAAACAAATTAATTAATAAAGCGAACAACAATTTACTAAGAAGAACCAATAATTCATTCAATGGCATAATATAACTTAATAGACATTGAATTTATTACTAGTTGAGTGTGATATTTAAACAATAACAGAATAATCCAAAATAATGAATAAATTCACTGAAAATACTAGCAAACCAAAATGTCTCGATTCCAATAGAGTTCTATGAAATCAAAATTGAAATAATTCACTGCTTTAGTCCTATTGAAATTGCTACATACATAAAAAAACCCTTTCTAAGAGGTCAATCTATTTATTTATAAGACAAACTAATCTAGTTATGGAATAAAACAAAAATGGCTATGTAAAAAGCCATGTAATATGCTCATGCGATCTGTATATTTAGTGAACAAAAGTCTTGATAAAACAACCATGCAAAAGGCCATACATAGACCACATCTTCAATTGATTGACAAGATGATTAAACTCTTTACACCTTTCAAAGACTTCAAATTTCTCTTCGAGGAAATATATCCATGTATTCCTTGAGAAGTCATCTATAAATGAGACATAGTAGACATATTTTTCCAGTGATGGAACCGACACAGGTCCAAACACATCACTATGCACCAACTATGAAATTCCCTTTGCCCTTATTGCATCAGAGGGGAATCTTACTCGATTCTGCTTCCCATATACACAATCTTCACATAAATCAAAATCCAGAGAGAAGTTAGACATACCTTCAACCATACCTTTACCGTGTAGTAGTTGAAGACCCTTCTCTCCGATATGCCCCAGTCTTTGATGCCACAACATAGCCTTCCAAAGACTATGGGATTTTTTTCTTCTTCAGCTCCAATCTAAAGAACAATGGAACTATTACACCCATCACTAATAATGCTTCCCTGCAACTTATACAAAGTTCCAATCCAAACTCCCTTCAACAACACCTTTGCTCCTCAAACCATCCTGCAAGTTTCTTCCTCAAACACTTTTTTTATCCCTGCATCCTCCATTTTGATTACAAAAATCAAATTTATGGGCAATCCTGGGATGTACAGAATACCATGGAGTGTTATAATACTTCCATCGATGATATTCAACTTGACTTTTCTTCATCCTATGATTTTATCTATCGAGTCATCATCTAGGAAGAGGTCACCTCCATCATACCTTTCATATTTGTAGAACCACTCCATGTGGGGAGACATATGAAAGGATATGCCTGAGTCAACCAACCATGCCTCATGATATGCATGTGTTCTTGAAGAAGCCAAGTGCACATCCCCTCCTTCTTCCCAGGAGGTTTTTGCATTTTAGAATGAGCATCTTTAGATCCCTTCCCTCTCTCAACACTTTTGGATCTAAATTGCTTCTTCTAGTGCCCTTCTTTTGCTCATCTCTAGCATACCTTTACAAAGTTTCTTGGATATCTAGATCTACCCTTATATTTAGATCTCCCACTTGAGGACTTAGATCTATTTCTTTCCTAGGAGCATCCTCTTTCAAATAATGCATATGTGCTCTATCCTTTCATGTTCTTCCACCTCATCTCCTCCGACAAGAAGGATGAGACCACATCATCAAAACTTAAAGTAGTTTTATTACTACCTATGGGCACAACCAGACTATCCTACGAGTCTGGTAAAGAGCACAATAAACTGATACATTTGTCTTCATAAAAAATATTAATATCAACAGATAATAACTGAATTAACATTGTATTGAAGGAATTTTGATGCTTTGTCACCGAATCTCCATCTTTCATCATTAGGTTATACAAATTCTTTCACAAGAACATTTTGTTTACCATGGACTTTGACTGATACAAAGCCCCTAACTTATCCCATATTTCCTTGGTTGTAGCTTCCCCTGACACATTCAATAATACTGAATCTGATAGACATAATTGAATTATACTCTTAGCCTTCCCATCCAACTTTTTCCATTCTTTTGCTGATGTTCCTACAGGTACATTACCTCGATCCACAATGATCCACTAATCTTTGTTCACCAATATATATTCTATATTGAGCTTCCACAACTCAAAACTTTGCCCATTAAATTTATTGATCTCTATTTCGAACTTCTTACCATTTATTTTCACCTAAAGAATCAATACCGTAGATCTCCCACTGTAATGAGGCTTATGACAGATCCAAGACAAACCCCTGACCACAAAGGCGTCCCCTTGAAGCCTATAATTGCTGTGATACCATGTTAAGGTTTTCCATTACACCAACACCTATAGGTGTTAGTAAAATTCCAAACCATCAACATCACCTTGAGTGGGAAGATAGTCCCATGTTCCCAGGGTGACGGTTAGTCCATAAGATCAATTCCCAGAGGTGCGGTGGTTAGTCTAACACTATATCTATTAGAGTTTTTTAAACTTCGTCGATATCATGTTCTTCTCATTTTAATCTTGGTTTATTTTTGGATTTGGATTTTTTTTAGTTTTTTCTCTAATTCAGAACACTTTTCAACCTATATAAGATGCATACAAATCAATAAACTTAAAATATATAACATCTCTTTACAAAAAATCAAAGAAAAGGTGGTACCCAAAAGTTTATAATTTTAGGGTGCGTCAAGTACTCAACATGTGGTAATCACATTGAAAATCTTACCACATGCTTACAAGCACTTTATTGAGACCCTAAACATCACCAATATAATTTTTGACATGAAGTTTGATGAGTATGCAATGCACTCTTACAACAAGACAGATGGAGGAAATAGTTCGGTAGTAGTAGTGAGACAGAGAGTTAAGAACATGCCTTTACAGCCATGGTTAAGGGAAAAGGAAAATGAGCAATGACAAAGGGTCAAGGAAGTGGTGAAGATGCAACCAAGAGCTTGAAGACCATCACTTGGTCACTATTGTGGTAAGGTGGGCCATATGAAGAAGCACTGTAGAAAGAGTTTGGTTGATTAGAAAACCAATCAAGGAGGGCCTCAACATAAGGCTCATGTCGTAGAGCATATAGACAAGAAGGATTCGACCTTCTTTGCATTCATGGCTAAGAAGCAAGTCAACCGACACATGTCATCTTCTTGGTACATTGATTTAGGTGCATTATGACACTCACCAATAAACAAGACTTGTTCATAGAGTACACTACATGTTCCTCGAAGGTTTGTGTGATATTTGGTGGTTGGGCAGAGTACATAGTAGTTAGTAAATGGAATGTGCATATTTCCTTTGGAGAAAAAACATTGATTTTTCTTATTATGTATTATTCTAAAAAAACATTGATTTTTCTTATTGTGTATTATTTTCCCAAGTATGGAGTGTAATCTACTTTTAGTGAGCTAGATTATGAGACATTTCCCCCATCTAGATGTCAAATTTAGAAATCACAAATGCTATAGAGTTGACTAGACAACCAATAAAACTATTGATCTTAGTGTGGAAGATCATGGACTATTTATATTGGTTGATATTGGGAAAGTCAAGGAGCATGGATTGGTAGCCAAGAGTGCATCAAACATCACTACACTTTGGGATCGGTTGTATGGGCACCTTAACTTGACCTACCTCTCTCACTTGGCTCAAGAGAATCTTGTATATGGACATCCTAATATTCAACAACAAATTTAGGGTGTGGGCAGAGCTTATCATGCATGGAAGCAACATAGAGAACCATTTGATGAAGGACAAGATTGAAGAACAAAGGGAGTCTTTCAGCTAGTTCATGTAGATGTTTGTGAACCAATGAACATGACTTTCATCATATGTGCCAGATATTTAATTCTTTTTATTGATGACTATAGTAGCAATATGTGGGTGTATTTTTTGAAACTGAAATTTAATGTGTTTAATGAGTTTCAAAAGTTCAAATCCTTAGTAGAAAATGAATTAGGTTATCACAATTCCACTCTTAGGTTTGACAATGACAAGGAATTATGTTTCAAAGAATTCAATAAATTTTGTGCTAAACATGGGATCAAAAGAAATGAAATGGATATGTTCAAACAAATGAAATGATCGAGGGAGAATCATTGAGAAACTAGAGCAAGAAACCTAATACAATGAACTTTACTCTAATGGCCAATGTTCGAGAAGCATATGAGCAACATGTGTCTAAGGAGGAAAAAGGGAGACCTAAATGGAAGAAGGCCATGACAATTGAACATGAGAGTTTGATGAAAAATCAGACTTGGGATCTCACAGATCTTCCACCAAGGAAGAAACTCATTGGCTACAAATGGGTGTACAATGTCAAGTACAAGGAAGATGGTACACTTGATAAGTATAAGGTGCGGTTGGTTGAAAAAGGTTTCTATTAGCAAGAGGGCATTGTATATGAAGAGACATTTTCTCCCACAACAAATATGAGCACCATCCAATTAGTTCTAACCATGGTGACACAATTTGGTTGGAAGGCCCATAAGATGGACATGAAGAGTGCCTTCCTTTATGGAGATTTGGAGGAAGAGGTCTACATGTATAAACCACAGGGGTTTCAAGTTCTAGGGAAGGAGAATCTTGTTTGCAGACTTAAGAATGTTCTATATGTATTGAAGTAGGCACCTTGGGCATGGTACATTAATATTGACAAGTACTTGGATGAATAGGGGCGCCAACAAAGTCCTTCAGATTCCAATATATACGCAAAAGCATTGGTAATGATATAATTCTACTAGTCATTTATTTAGATGACATAATTATTATAGGTAGTGAGGCAAGTGTTATTGAATGGATCAAATCTAATATGAGTAAATATTTTGACATGACTGATCTAGGCTTCCTACATTACTATCTAGGTGTAGAAGTTTGGAAAATCGGTAGTAGCATTTTGTCTTGCAAACAATATGTTGGGAGTTTTCTTGATAGGTTCATAATGATATATTGCAAAAGATCGTCTACACCTATGGAGAAAGGGCCAAAGCTTTCAACCAAGACTGAGTCTAAGGAAGTTAATGAGTTGGTTCATAGGTAGCTAGTGGGAAGATTGATATATATTATAACCACTAGGCCTAATTTGAGTTACATTGTGAGATTCATTTCCATATTTATGACAACACTGAAGGTAAAGCATTGGATTGCAACAAAGAGAGTGTTGAGATATATGAAAGAGACACATGGATTTGGCATTATGTATAGTATAATAAAAGACCCTAGACTATGTCGATTTACATGTTCATATTGGGCAGAATGTGTGGCTGATAGAAAATCAACATATGGATATGTTTTCAACCTTAGCATGGGTGCAGTTGCATGAACCAACAAGAAGTAGCATGTAGTATCCCTTTCATCAATGGAAGTAGAATATCAATGAGAAATGAAAGGAGCATGTGAGACAATTTGGCTCAGGAGGATGCTTTTAGACATGAAGATGCAACAGATAGAGCCAACACCCCTACTCTATGATAAACAAGGGGTGCTCAAACTAGCCACGAATCTAATCTTCCATGAGCGTACCAAGCATGTTGAGATACATTGCCACTTCATCATATAACTTGTAGAGGATGGATCTACTCATTCACAGTACTGTCCCACATAGGACCAAAATGAAAACATTTTCACCAAGCCTTTGAGTCCTGAAAAATATGCACAATTTTGGGATAATCTTGGTTTAGTTAGTATATTGACCATTAAGGGAGGGTGTTAAATTAAATATTGTATTATGATGGTCAATTAGATATTAGACATAGGCTTAAAAAAGTCACTTGGAATTTAGGTTATTTTATGTTTTTATGCTTTATTTCACTTTAGTGTGCTTTTATAATCTAATTATGACAATAGTCTTTGATTTTGTCTTGGGATTCCTTTGCATTCTATTTGTTTCTAGGAATTATTGCTTCATTTTTCTTGAGCGCTTTCAACCAAGCCCAACTTGGCCTTCTTCATTTTGATCCCATAGTGACATTACAACCTCAGTAGTTGCTTCCTTTCCTTGGCCAATATACGCTACAATTTATCTTATTCCAACTTTATATAGACTCATTTAAATGTCCATTCTATTTTACAACCAATACCAAGCATAGATACACTTATCACTTTATATTCCTTCTGTTAGCACATAGAATGTGAAGGGGGTCAAAAATACCTTGGTTTTGTTTTATTTTGAGTCAAAGGTCAGGTTTATTTGCTTCCAACTCAACAAGAAAGTTCACAACGTACTTATGAGTACCTCATGCACTCATCTTTCATTATTGCAACTAAGAAACATGTCTAGGGGATTTTATAATTTTCAACGCCTTCATTTAATTAGATTTTCAAGGATTTTGTCATAGGATGTCTAATGGTTTCCTTGAAGTGCACTATTTGATTTTGAACTTGGCATTGTGAATTGGCACTGCGAACTATTCAAAGTCATTTGCTGCAAACTGATATTTATGCTGCTGAAACTATGTTTTAGCAAAGAATTCTCACCTGCCTTCCTTTCATTTCAAATCTCAGTGGCTGATCCATTATCCCTCCTATTTGAAGAATGCTCTATCTCATACCCTTGATGTGCATAAAGTGGTGTATGTAAAGCTTTGACAAGGAGAACTTTAGAAAACATTTTTGTCATTAAAACTCTATTTCCCGTGTAATCTGTTTTCACACACCTAGTTATCATAACAAATTGCATAAAGTATTCTTCCAGTAGTACTTATGGATAGTCAACAACACAAGAAGAAGCTACAGAACTAAAGGATAAATACATTGATCTTACAAAAAATCTAGCATCAATTTTTGGTCAAAGTTTCTGTTATATGCCTATACAACATTTTGGTGATGGCCATGAGATTAAAACCATAATTAACAATTTTGGTGTTTTCCTCCAGTTGTATATCAAGATTATGAAGTTTTTGTAGCATGTATGGAATCTTGGTATAAGATTTTAGGTGTTGAAGCTTTGAAAAAGTGAAACAGGTTGCTATAGGAAAGTTCACAGTGCCTGGACTCATTGGCGTTGCGAACTGGTAATTTATGACAATTTGTAAGCATTAGCACATATTGGAGGATTGTTTTGATCATAAATGTTGAATGCCAATCTGGGTTCTTCTAAAATTTGGTATGGAGAGGAACCATATTACCATTGACTTTATAACAACAAATCAACCTGACCTAGTTCGTAGTTTGGGAGAAAAGTCCAAATCAACACCTACAGGAAAGTTCGCATCGCATGCTGTCAAAGGCGTTGCGAATTCTAATAGTCTAACAAATACGAGCTATGGGAAGGATGCCACATGTCAGGGAAGGTTCAAATTGTATCCTAGGAGTTAGTTGGACATGAGGGACATGTGTTCCATATCCATATCAAGCAGAATGACCTGTTTCAAAAGGCATTTATCACAATAGACAAGATCTAGAAAAATAGGAATTTGTTAGGTTTTCGTTGGACTCTTTTGTCACAAGACTCCTAAATGGAGGAGGATCCTATGTAGATCCTTGGTTTCGACCTCCTTAGGGTAGATAGAGATCATTAACTATAAATTATAGGGATTTTGATAAGGAAATGATTGGATTCATGATCCAAGAGAGGAAAGAGCTAGAGGAGAAGTTTAGTTGCTCATTTGTAAGCTTGAGGGCTTGTTTGTAATGACATTTTCTGCCATTAAAGATTCATGAGAGTTGTTATCAGATGGTCTTCTCTATTTTCCCATTTCTTTGTTATCTTCTTGCTTGAATATATTGCAAGTTTTGAGGATCATAACTTCCATTTATTGATGGATTCATGAACAATAGAGGATCTGCTATAGCTTGCCCATCAAATCATTGTTCATTGTTGAAGCAATCTTTAATCTGTTGCAGAAAGGATCTTTGTATAATGAAAGTTCTTCCTTTTTTCATATTCAATATGATTCTACTCATCATTATATATCCATTTTGTCTGATATACAGTTTGATTTCCCTTGATCTATAGGATGTTATGACTCCATGCCCAATGGAATGCCTCTGCAGACATTTTGTTGCCCTCTCCCTTTCTTTCCCGGTCTTGCTGGTCCACCTACTCAAACCATTTTAATCCATTTATATTTTGACGGGTACTAGGATTACACCTACAACAGTCTAGGTGTGACCTATAGTGCTAACATTTTTGGCGCCGTTGTCGGGGACGACAATGAAGACACCTTCCCTGGGTAAACTATGATGAATAGATCTAACTTTGGATGGTGAATTGAAGCTAGACACTTTTAGAATGATTATATTTCACCATGGAAACTTCACTGTTCATAGATCTATTGGCGACTCCCTTGTTTTAAAATGGAAAAGATCCTAGCTCAGAGGTATGCTTTCTGTGATTTTTCAAAGATAGTTGGTTTTCTAAATCCAGTGCCTAGTAGAGATGAATGGGGAGGTTTCCTTCCCATATTTAGAGGAGAAGTTTGGGAAGTACCAGCTAAACACTTACTATATTTCCATAACTTTATTCATCGACTTCAGATTGTACATGAGGATGTTCAGATCAATATTTTTAGGTACTCATTAGAGGGAATAGCTCGTGATTGGTGCCGATCTCTTCCAGTTGCCAGTATCAACTCTTTGACAGGTTTTCATGCTGCTTTTAATTTGTTTTGTAAGGAGTAGTTTTTTGCTGAACATCTTTATGAGAAATGTTGTGATGAGTTTTCTTTACTTTGTAAAGACTTTGCTTGTCACGAAAAGCATACTTGTGATGAAGACTTTTTCATAGAAGAAAGTACTTTTCACGACGATCAAGAGGTTTTGAATGATCTTCATTATGATATGCCTTCTCAAGAAAATGAACTAGAAGTAGATAGCCATGTCTCTGATACACTACTTGTTGACAACTCTCATTTTCAGCTTGATTATTATGAATGTAAAAATGAGTTGGTCCTAGCTATAAAGCTTGAGATCCCATTTCATATTCACCCATATTCACTGGAAATTGGTGAAAAGAGTGGAAATATATTGCAACAGATTTCAAACCAACCCATGCTTGAATCAACCAAGGAGGAATTCATTGATGAGCCACAACAAGTTTTGTATGGATTTCAAGATCCCCTCGCTATTTATATGGAGATGTTTCGCAACATAGATTTTCAGTTGTTGTCATCATAAGAACAAAGTTCTTGGATTGTAAGTATGATTTTTCAAGGAAGTATGTGTGGATGTCATTATGTCTCTATTGTTACTTAGTGCTTAGTTGCCAAGATGAGGATGAAGATTATTCAATCACAAATTTATTTGTATGGTTACCGAGGAAATTTGTATATATTTGAAGGTTTCGTTTTTCAGTAGTTAGAAGTAGGAATGCATATAAATAAGCTTTCCATGCAAGCATTTGGTTTTCAGTTTGAATGCAACCTTCAGTTTGCATTTGGATTACAGTGTGAGCTTTGTTTCCAACAATGTGTTTTCAAAATTTGAATAAGTTACATAAATTTGGAAGGAGGTGAAGGTCTCCGTAGCCCAATGGATAAGGCACTGGAACTGCATGTTCTTGGAGCCTCACAGGGAGGTCTCCATCCCCTGTGGAGCCACATGTTAGCACATAGAATGTGAAGGGGTAAAAAAAACCTTGGTTTTGTTTTATTTTGAGTTAATGGTCAGGTTTATTTGCTGCCAACTCAACAATAAATTTCACAGTGTACTTATGAGTACCTCATGCACTCTTCTTTCATAATTGCAACTAAGAAACATGTCAAGAGGATTTTATAATTTTCAACGCCTTCATTTAATTAGATTTTCAAGGATTTTGTCACAGGATGTATAACAGTTTCCTTGAAGTTCAATATTTGACTTTGAACTTGGCACTGCAAAATTGGCGCTGCGAAATGTTCAAATTCATTTGTTGCAAACTGATATTTATGCCATTGAAACTGTGTTTTAGCAAAGAATTCTCTTATGTCTTACTTTCATTTCAAATCTCTGTGGCTGATCCATTATCCCTCTTCTTTGAAGAATGCTCTATCTCATACCATTGATGTGCATAAAGTGGTGTATGTAAAGCTTTTGCAAGGAGAGCTTTAGAAAACATTTTTGTCATTAAAACTCTATTTCCTGTGTACTCTATTTTCACACACCTAGCTATCATAACAAATTGCAGAAAGTATTCTTCCAGTAGTAGTTATGGATAGTCAACAACACAAGAAGAAGCTCCAGAACTAAAGGATAAAGACATTGATCTTACAAAAAATCCAACATCAATTTTTGGTCAAAGTTTCTGTTATATGCCTGTACAACATTTTGGTGATGGCCATGAGTTTAAAACCATAATTAACAGTTTTGGTGTTTTCCTCCAGTTGTATATCAAGATTATGAAGTTTTTGCAACATGTTTGGACTCATGGCATAATATTTAAGGTGTTGAAGTTTTGCAACAGTGAAACAGGCTGCTACAAGAAAGTTCGCAGTGCTAGTGAGTCCAGGCACGCGAACTTTCTTATAGCAGTCTGTTTCACTGGACTCACTGGCACTGCGAACTGGTAATTTATGACAGTTTGTAAGCATTAACACACAACAAAAGATTGTTTTGATCATAAATTTTGAGTGTCAATCTGGGTTCTTCTGAAATTTGGTGTTGAGAAGCATCATATTACTATTCAATTCATAACAAAAAACCATCCTGGCCCAGTTTGTATCTTGGGATAAAAGTTCAAATCACCACCTACCGAAAATTTCGCAGTGCATGCTGTCAAAGACGATGCGAACTCTAATAGTCTGAAAAATTCGAGCTATAGGAAGGCTGCCAGATGTTAGGGAAGGTTCGAATGGTATCCGAGGAGTTATTTGTACATGAGGGACATGTGTTCCATCTCCATATCAAGCAAAATTATCTGTTTCAAAAGACATTTATCACAATAGACAAGATCCCCCAAAATAGGAATTTGTTAGGTTTTTGTTGGAATCTTTTGTAACAAGACTCCTAAATGGAGGAGGATTCTATGTAGCTCCTTGGTTTCTACCTCCTTAGGGTAGATAGAGATAATTCACTATATATGAGAGGGATTTTGATAAGGAAAGGGTTGGATTCATGATCCATGAGAAGAGAGAGCTAGAGGAGTAGTTTAGTTGCTCATTTGTAAGCCCGAGGGCTTGTTTGTAATGGCATTTTCCACCATTAAAGATTCATGAGAGTTTTTATCAGATGGTCTTCTTTGTTTTCCCATTTATTTGTTATCTTCTTGATTGAAAATATTGCAGGTTTTGAGGATCATAGCTGCCATCGATTGATGGATTCATGAACAACATAGGATTTGCTATAGCTTTCCCATTAAATCATTGTTCACTGTTTAAGCAATCTTTAATCTGTTGTAGAAAGGATCTTTGTACAATGGATTTTCTTCCTTTTTTCATATTCACTATGATTCTACTCATCATTATATATAACTTTTGTTTGATATACAGGTTGATTTCCTTTGATCTGTAGGATGTTATGACTCCATGCCCAATGGAATGCCTCTGCAGACATTTTGACGCCCTCTCCCTTTCTTTCCCAGTCTTGCTGGTCCACCTTCTCAAACCAATTTAATCCATTTATATTCTGGTGGGTACTAGGCTTACACCTACAACAGTCTAGGTGTGACCTCTAGTGCTAACACCTTCTTTATACTTCCCATCTAGAAGTCATTGCAATTCTTATGTTCTTCTTTAACATACTACACATTGTATATTTAGAATGCACATAGCATTCTTGATATTCATCTCCTCTAAAAATACTCATTTACTGCTAGAGTAATATACTTAATGTTGTAACATCTTCCAATAGTTGACCACTCATAATATGACATATTATGCACTTAACTCTAGTTTTTTTATGCTTGATCCAATTCTAGAATTTTCTTTTTATTTCTAGGGAAAATTTTTAACCAAGTTCAACTATGTCTCGTAAGATGTTTTTTCATAGTGAAGTTCTTCACTCCCTCAATGGAAGCTCACAAGAGAGTTGAAGTTCATATTTATCTTCACATTCTTGACACATAAGTTGTTGGTTCATATCTTGCAACTCTTCCAAGGATACATATATCTCGCCCACTAAGATGTTCTACCCATCACATGCATGAAGTGAATGTTCTCTTTTTCTTGGTAGATTTCTCTACCATACTAGGATTTCCATAACATCCTTTGCAATCATGCTCTACAACATCTATTACTTAGTTTATTTATTATTTCTAGGGGTTAAGAACTTACATCCTTCTTTTATGCATATGGATGTTATCCACAATAATTTGGTATCTTACATATTCCCTATGCCTCACACTATTATTTTTCTACACATGACAATCCAACTACAATGATTAAGAGCTCCCACAAACCTTTTTTTGAAATCAAAATTACACATGTTGGTCATAGTTAATGCCTTGCTTGAATTTTGGCTAAACCACCATTAACATTTCTTGGTCCCTTCTCTCTTCATGATTGACCATAAAATCAAATCTACAAGATTCCTCCACCTTTTTTATTCATGGAATTTATCCCTTTTGCTACCAACCATTACTATTAGGCTCTCAGCTTGAATATATCTACTCATCAAAAGTTTTCCCATATTTCCTAGTACTCCCAAGCATCCTTGGTCCAATATTCAACCTGCTAGTTAAAAAGAACATTAAACTACCATGCTTTTTCCCATTCAATTGTGCTTGCACATCACTTTTCAAGCATCATTATGTAATATATGTAGTCATCCTTAGTCATTTCCACATATTGTGTGCTCGTATATCATCATAAATCTCTTTCGCCATGTTTAAAATACTTTGGGGAGGGGTCATCCACTATACAATTGACTTGTCCAATCAAGCATAGAGGCTCTGTTCTACTATTGTTTTGGAACAACCAAAAGCACCTTTTGAAAACTTAATCCTTCCATTAATTTCTACTCTATAACACCTTTCCAACAACTACACTTTTATCC
>JZKD02S0914376.1:0-13952 GCA_000966675.3 Picea glauca
AGCCCAAACACAGTGACTGATCTGTTTGTTCATGTGAAATAAAATTTAACATAGCAAAAAAGAAATCAGTTCAAATCATTATCATGGATGAATTTCAAGATTTTAATATTCTAATTACAACACCAAACTAAAATATAATTCTATAGACTCACCGTAAAGACCATTAGCCACATGCGGATTATGTTATGCGGATCTCGTTGCCCCGTCGAACTCCATGTTACAGCCACATGTGGATCATTTCTGTACTGCCAATGACGTCAAATGTGGATTATGTTATGCGGATCATTTCTGTACTGCCAATGACGTCAAATGTGTCTCGACTCTTCCATGGTCTCCCCTCTCAATTATCTACAAACACAAATATAATGTGCATCAGTTACCAGAGCTCCCGAGTACGAGCAAACTGTTCTGATACCAATCAAGAAGAGCAAACTCTTATGAATAGCAATCAAGAAGATCGAATGCGTTACCGGAGCAAACTCTTATGATAGCACTCAAGAAGATCCAATAACGTTTTAATAAATTTAAACTCTTCCTTCCGTTAGATCAGATAGCTTTTTACCATCCAATGGGAATATAAATGAAAGCTAAAAATTCAAATCCGTCCGTTAGAGTCTCACTGTAACTGAAATGTCAGAGAGAGTGTGGTTCAAATTTCAGAGATATGATTATATTTTAATTTATAGATGCTTTTATTGTTATGATCCAACGCTCACTGTAGACAATGTTCTACAATGTTTTTGGATGCTTTTATTCTTAGTGTATTTTAAATATAATTAATTATTTCAATAAAAATGTGCTCACAATTCTAAAATTTATTCGAAGATTTCACTACTATGTATACACAAAATAATTTGAAAATATGTAATATATCAAAACGATAAAAAAAAATTCAAATATAAATGATAGCTTTTTACCGTCCAATATAAATGATAGATGAAAATTCAAATCCCTCCCTCGGAGTCTAAGTGTAACTGAAATGTCATGTCATAGGTATGATTATAATTTCATTGGGAGTCTAAGTATAACTGAAATGTCATGTCAGAGGTATGATTATAATTTCATTCCAACGGTCACTTTATACAATCTAATGGTCACTATATACAATGTTAAGATCCAACGGTCAATGTATACAACGTTAAGATCCAACAGTCACTGTATACAATGTTTTTTCTAAGACCTAGCAAATTCAACAGAGCGTAGAGCTGCCTTGTATTTTAAATTTATTTAATCATTTTTATGAATAAATTTATTGAAAAATATTAATATGTGTATCCCAATAGGTAATATATCAAAACGATAAAAAAAAAATCAAATATAAATGATAGCTTTTTACGGTCCAATATAAATGATAGCTGAAAATTCAAATCCCTCCCTCGAAGTCTAAGTGTAACTGAAATGTCATGTCAGAGGTATGATTATAATTTCATTGGGAGTCTAAGTGTAACTGAAATGTTATGTCAGAGGTATGATTATAATTTCATCTGTCGATCCAACCGTCACTGTATACAATTTAATTGTCACTGTATACAATGTTAAGATCTAACGGTCACTGTATACAATGTTTTTTCTAAGACCTAGCAAATTCAACAGAGGGTAGAGTTGTCTTGTATTTTAAATTTATTTAATCATTTTCATGAATAAATTTATTGGAAGATAATAATATGTGTATCCATAATATAAATAAAATGAAAATAATTTAAAAAAAATAAAATTACATAAATAAAATAATAAGTAATATAAATATTTAATAAAATAAAACAATTTAAAAAAAATAAAATAATATTACATAAATAAATAAAATGAAAATAATTTTAAAATATATATATTTAATATGTTTTATATAGTTATTTTTAATTTTTTTTGGAAGGCTATAAAACTTATTATAATTTAGCGATCCATTTACATTGAAAATAATAATTATTATTATTAGTTATATTTGCATTCATCATCATTATTCACTGAAAATCTCATCACTTAAAATAATCTAATAATGGTTTATAAGAACGTAAATTAATGATTGGAATCTTGTGTTTTTTAATAACAGTTGCCCATACTTCTATGAAACCAAATATCATCCCCAAACACAATTTAATATAATATTATACACATTAATTTGTTGTAAATTTTAACATAATAAAATTATATATTCTCACTAATGCATTTATTTATTTATTTATTTATGGAAGAAAAAGTCTAACCAATTTAAAAACAGTTTTAAGTTTTACTCCATAATAAAAATGGGTTAATTCTTTAAGAAAATTAGTATAAATTATCTTTGGAATTACGTATTTATTAATAACATTTAGAAATATTTTTATATATGAAACCAAATACTCTTTCTAATAATAATTTAACTTATATATTATAAGTATTAATTTGTTGTAAATTTTAACTTAAAATAAATTATATATTTAATTTACACATGTATAATAAAAACAATTTAAATATATTAATTTTTNTAAACAATGAGATTTGTTATCTATAAAAAAAAAAAAAATGATATATTTCTATTGGTTCATTATCTTATCACTTGCACTTGATATATTAGGTTCATTATATTACCAATATTAAATGAAGTTGAGAAGCTTGACTTTTTAACAACTAAAACATAGAGTAGATTAATTATTTCAATTTAACAACTAAAAAGTAGAGTAGATTAATTATTTCAAAAATATTATAGGTGGACATTTATTTTTTTACAAGATAATTTTTTGATTTTAATATGATTTCTAAAACATAATTATTTATTTATATTCAATTTATTGTTTTACAAGACAATTTTTGATATTTTTTTAGATTTTATTATGATTTCTAAAACATAATTTTTTTTTTTAATTTCTATTTAATGATTTTTTTTGATTTATAAAATATGATTTCTAATTTATAAATTATTGTTTTTTAATTGGATTAAATTTGAGTGGTTAGGAGGAAGGATTGTTTTTTTTGTTTGCTAGTTCGAGTCTGGGGTCAAAATCACCTGGGGTTCCACCTGTCGTGAGCCACACCAACCCTTAACATGGTTGGATTTTTTGTCCCCACAGGTTTCAAACCGGTGACTTAACATAAAGGAGTGCCTTAATAGTGTCCTACACCCACATTCTGTAAGTGACATGTTGAGTTGTTAAAGAGTGTATTATTGTAATAACTTTCAGCCCTAGTTAATTCATTTTTACAAATTATCTACTAATTTAATATTCTGATTTTCTTTTGAATGATAATTTATTGTTATTTATTATTTATTTTTATTTATAAAATAAGATGACCTATAATCTACAAATTATTCATGAATATTATTTTTTAATTTGTGGATCTTATCATGTGGACTAAGGACAAGTCCCATTCTCACTTGGATTCCCCATGTCAAGAGCATAAATTGAGAGGATAAACAAGATGAGAGGTCTCATCTCAAATCCCTCCACTTCGAGTTGGAGTAGCTCATATGATGTAGTGGTCCATATGGACACAAGTTCAAATGGATAATTCAAGAAGGTGAAGAGGGGGGATGTTGGAGGAATAAAGGTAATTGGGATCTACATTGGTTCTGGCTCGATTTCCAAGTTTTTTCTCTTTGTCTTGATTTCAATTTTTTATATCTGGTTTGGTTCAAGAGCATGATGGAGTCAACAATCTTCATCTTCAATTGTTGAATTCTTATGGGCTAGTCATATAAGTTTCTTGTTATTTTTTTTTTCAAAATATAAAATATATGTCCATGTTAATAGTAGTGATTTAGTGCAAAATTGATGCAATATCTTAAAAAACAATTGTAATTTTTGAAAAAAAAATTAAAATATTTTATATTTTTTTTAAATTAAAAAATATGTGCACAGTCTTGAATTTATGATGTCACATGTTAATATAGGATTTGATGACCTTAAAATAATAAAAATATATTTTTTAGCCTCTATATATTGGTGAAATTTAAACAAAAGACATTTGTATTTTATAATTTGGTGAGTGCATTTATTTGCTTCTTAAAATTGTTGTAATAAGAACACACACTTATTGTCAATTTCAAATATGTGTACATATTCCTCTTACAATTTTTTTGGCCTTTTCCCAACCTCCATGCACTCCCCATGCTCTCTTCCAAGTTTCTTTTGATCCAAAATGAACTTGGACACAAACCGGTGGTTGCAGACCTCAATATTTAAGGATCAACAATTAAGGAAGGTTAGTAACTATGTAAAAGACAATGAAAAGTAAAGTGGAACACGACAAAGGAGAAGAAAACATGAATTAATTAAAACAAGCAAGAATAGGAGAGAAGAGGTAGAGGAATGGGAACTTGAAGCTCTATCTCTTGGCCTTTCCATTACCTCATCTCTCCCTATCTCTTCTCGTACTTTCAGTCTCAAAGGGTATTTTGTCCAGGAGAAGAGAATGCAAAGGGGAAGAGGCTATGTGAATTATTGAACGAACATAGAGCCATGAACTACATGGTTCTAGAGATTGCTAAAATAAGAGTACTAAACAACCATTGAATTGTTTTCCCCATTTGGGTTTCCACGATCAACAAGGTCTGTTATACATTTTTTATTTGTGTCATTGTTTTACTATGTCAACTCATTTCTATGTTGATAGTAGAGATTATCTTTGATATCAATGGTTTCCAATGAATAATGTGAGTGTAAATGAGTGGGATATGGAATCAAACTTGTGTATTTATTACATTATTAGTTTCCCATGTCTAATAGTGATCCATATTTATGATCGGAATGAAATGAAGCACATATCTATAACATTAACACAGAGAATCATAACAGAGATAGAGTGAAACTTAACTTCTATTAAATAAATAAACCTACTAAAATTGTAAAAATGTACAATGAAGCAATCTTGCTTGAATGGCAGTAACTAATCTCTAAGAAGAGATGTGGCGGCTATGCGTATTTTCTCGAGCACATTACAACAAGGCCTGTAGGACTTTTTAGCATGAAGAAGTAATTAAAAAAACCACAGACATCCAAAAACCTAACCCTAGGAGATGAAGTGCCAAAATTCATGTGGGCCCCGATGGGATAAGTTGGTACATCAACTTCTTGGGGTCGTAACTTTTGCATACGATCTTCATTTTAGGCGCATGATAGACTGCTGGAAAGTTCTATCTGAGGACTACACATGTTGTTGTCCCATTCTAACTCTATTTACAATGTGATTGTGGCAAGCCCAAAAAACATTGTTTAGGGCCTCAAAACAACCCCGAAAGTTTAGGACCCGAAAAGATAGAAAACAACTGCCAAGATGAAAATTGTATGTGAGCGAGTTGAAATAGGTGGGTGGCCACCGATATCCACCTATATCAATATACCCCCCTTAGGAAGAAATGATCTCCATTGTATTAAGTTCCCCCATCAGATGAGAACATTTCTGCTAAATTTGGCCCCGGGTGAGCCACTTGCCTTGGTGCAGGAGCTACTCCTCTTTGAAAACATGATAAAGATGAAGCTTCTGTTGGTGAGTGTCATTGACCTGTATGTCCATGATATGATCAGTGGATTCATGTTCCATGTAGTTAGGGTTGAGCTTTGTTGGTGTCAACTATTATTCTATCTCCGAGGTATCCAATAATGGTGGAAAGTATGGTCAAAGGAGGTCCACATTAAACAATGGATGCAAACCAAGGAAACATTGAATGCTGAGATCAAAATAATTTTCACCCACTAGCTTAGTTATGGTGTAAGGTCCATAACAGAGTGGATAAAAATTTCGATGGAGTCCTATAAGGAGTTATTCCTACAAGGGTAACCAAACATTATCTCCCACCTAAAACTTGTGTGTCACCCAATGTTGATCATGGCACTGCTTGTACTTGGCATTAGAGTTCTGAAAAATATTATGAACTTGTTGGTGGATGTGATGGATTCATTCAATGAAATAGGTAACTTTGTAGGCTTCGGTTTGAGAATGGGATGATTCTTCCTATGTGGTTGCAATTGGTAGTGAAACATCCATGAATATTAATGGTTGAAATCCCAATGCCACCCCAAAGGGGTTGTGGTCGGTTGATAAATGTATGGATCTATTGTAACTATGTTGAACATAGGGATGACTCTCATCCTAGGTGCACGGATGCTTGGAATTGTACATGTGCAAGATATACGTGATCATCCAGTTGATGACCTCAACTTGGCCATTGGGTTGGGGGTGGAAGGAAGTGGATTCGATGAGCTTGGTTTCCATCAGGGACCAAAGGATCAAACAAAATGTGCTAAGGAAACAAATGTCCCGATCTTAGACGATGGTTTTTGGTATCCGAAAATGTACCTACAGTCATTCGAAGAAGATCTTAGCAGTGGCCTTCACTGTGATTCTCTTTTGCAAGCGTTTAGAATCATTGTCTTGGAAAATTGATCAACAACCACAAAAACACAGTCATTTCCCTTCTTGGTTGAAGGAAGGCCCGAAATTTACTCCATCGAGATGGATTCCCAGGGCCTATCGAGAGTAGGCAGAGGGGTGTACATGCATTGTTTCTTAATGGCTGGTTTGGAAATGGTGCAGGTCGTGCAAGACCTGATATACTTGATGGCATCATGTCAAAGTTTCATCCAATAGAAATATTTTTGCAACACTACCACTATATTTTCTATGTCGAATTGTGATGCAACCCCCCCTTCTCTCCTAAGGGCTACGCAACCTCCTGGTCAAGGATATTCAACTCCGAGCCGAATTGTCTCTCTAATACCTTAATGGTCTCACTTGCGAATTAACACAGGTCCTCTTAGTTCTCTGGTGTAGGGTCTATGGCACCCGCGACCTCTTTTCGCAACTGCTGAACTCTCAGTTCTTAGGCAATAGCTTTTTTCTCATTATCCCCTTGTCGCATGTGACCTCGGGCTAGGTCCTCACATAAACACAAGATTGCGGGCACGCCCAATAGTGGTTTGGGATCAACCAATTTTCTCCCCACAATTTATCTCCAAATGCCACGTACCTCTTCACTGATACCATGGTTACGATTGCAGCCCGCCCTAAAAAATTTAACGTCCAGGTAGTTTTTGGCCCCGTAATCGAGTGTGACCATCGATATTACGATCTCGATGGTTCTTCTAGACTGACGACCGAGATTTGTCTCTTCCAAACAAATGATTCAGATCTAATTCTCCTGAATTGGACGGTTGATATTTACTTCGGGTCTTTACTTGGAGCCCAAGGATTTATGCCACCTTCCCTCTGGATCGGACGATTGACGTTTACTTCTAGTCTTTATCCAAGATCCATAGATTTTTTCCCCCTATTCTTTATATCTGACGGTTCATATCTACTTCGGATGATCCAAGGCTCGAGTTTTACTTCGGATGATCAGACGATCCCAAATTTCTTTGGGACTTCAAAAATTTGGCAAGTTCCCTCTCTTGCATTTGTGAAACACTAAGGCTCGTGCACCTTGATTTGATCAGATGGTTGTTTGTCCTATGAATCGGTGATCCGGAGACCACTGTCACTCTCCCACCTGAGCTTCTGACTTTATCTGACTTAGAATATTTTCTAAGTATCCAAAGGCCTCGGTCTTTGTTCCTCCTACGAATCCATCTCTTAGACCTCGTCTGCACTTATGCAAAGCGCTATCCCTTCTAAGATTTCTCGTCTTCTTCTCTCTTTACTTCTTAGATATTCACTTTGACACTTAGTCGAATTTCGGATCTCTGCACTCCTTGCAACAGATTCTTACGCAAGTTTGGGTTCTTGCGGACGACTGTGCATGCCTTGCAACAATCACTCTACAACCCTTGCAAAGGGAAAGTTCACGCTATCTCTTCTGAGATTTTGAGTTGAAAAAGACTTTGTCCATGCACTTTGTTGTGGACTGTGTGCACACCTTGCACATAATCAACCAAGAGAAATGATTGTACTTATGCAAAATTCTTACAATATCATATGCTCGAAATTCATTCATTCATTCATGAAAACAACAATAACAGGGAATTGCAAAACAGTCACAACACCATGCATTGGATCAATTTTTCTTTGTTATATTCATTTTATATTAAAATGGCTCCAGCTATGATCAAAACAACAACTAAAAACTCAGAATTTCCTACTAACTCGAAGCAGCCCCATTTGGGTATACAAAACCTCTATTTATCTCAAAGGGTCGTTAGGGTTCCCCACCCGACTACTCGTCTACTCGAAACAAAAAACCTAAATTCTACCTAAGTTCAGTTACATTCAAGTCTAGGATTGAAACTCCTAGATCACTCATGATCATAAGCTTCAGAGCACTTGATCTTCTTTCGTTTTTCCAATCAGCTCCAAAAGATTCACAATAACTCCCAATGTTTTAGATTCTGAAATATTCCTCGGGCACTGAGTTGTCCTGGCATGTGTGCTCACTGATGATTCTCCTACATCATGCTCCTATGGACAAAAATTTATGGACTCTTGTCCATGAGCTCCTGCACCGACTTTCCATGCTTCTGGATATCAACTTCATTTTCCCAACTGGCATATTCTATTGGGTGTCCCTTCAACTTGACCAGATATTCAAGATGGGTCTTCCTCCTAGTCTTCTTGCTAATCCTCTGATCAATGATCTTCCCCATCTACGATTTTTCTGCTATAGGAATTTGTTTGTCCCACCGAATCTTGTCTTGAACTTTTGATCCCTCTAAGTCATATTCCCTATAAGGGTACATGTCTAAAACATTGAATATGGAAGATATGCCCACATCATATGGAAGCTCAATCTCATAGGCATTTGAACCAATCTTCCTTAATATTTTACATGGCCCTATCTTCTTCATATTCAACTTGTTATATGTTCCCCTAGGTAAACTTTCTTTCCTGAGATATGCCAAAACTTGATCTCCTACTTCAAATTGAATTTCTCTGCGATGTTGATAAACTTTGCACTTGTACTCTTGGTTAGAGCTCTATAACTTTCCTCTTATCTCGTTATGGAGATTTTGCATTTATGCAGCAAAATATTCTGTTCCAGCGCTCCTGATCTCACTCTCTTCCAAGTCTCTCAACTCAGATACTCCCCTGGGTTGAATTACATACAGTATTTGGAATGGGATTTTTCCAGTGCTCCTGTTGGGTGATTCATTGTATGCAAATTATGCTTGTGGAAGAATTTGATCCCACTGATTATGATGGTCAATGACTAGACTCCTCAATAAGTTTCCCAAACTTCTGTTTACCACCTCAATCTACCCATTTGTCTGAGGGTGGTAAGCTGAGCCGAATGAAAAATATGTCCCCAACTTATTCCAAAGTGTTCTCCAAAAATGACCAACAAATTTATTGTCTCAATCTGAGACAATGCTCTTGGGTAGTCTGTGAATTCTCACAACTTCCTTGAAAAACAGTTTTGCAACATGTGTTGCATCACTGGTCTTATGGCATGGGATAAAGTGTGGCATCTTTGAAAACCTATCCAACACCACAAATATGGAATCACATCCTCTTTGCGTTCTTGGTCGTCCCAACACAAAATCCATGTTTATTGCATCCCAAGACCTCTCTGGTATTGTCAATGGTTGATGCAATCCAGTGTTTTGTCTTTTTCCTTTTGCATGTTGGCAAATTCTTCATCTGTTCACAAACTTTATCACTTCTTTTCTCATACCTGGCCAATAGGATGAACTTATCAACTATGAAAATGTCTTATCATGGCTGAAATTTCTAGCCAATCCCCCACTATGCTTTTCCTTAAAAATCTTATCCATCATTGAGCATTTTGGTATGCACATCTGATTTCCCTTGAACAACAATCCCTTTTATATCATGTACTCTGTCCACTAGCTCATGTCTCTCAACAAAGGATTCACATATGCTTCGTATGCTTCCTTTAAATCTAGATCTTCACGATACATATCCTTAAGGTGTTCAAACCCTAAGGTCTTCACCTGAAACTCCTACAGAATCAAACATCTCCTACTTAATGCATCGACAACTTTGTTATCATTTCTAGCAATATGTTTTATGACAAATGTAAAATTCTACATAAACTCAATCCACTTTGCATGCCTCTGATTCAATTTTTCCTACCTGGTCATGAATTGTAAAGCTTGGTCATCGCTATACAAGACAAATTCATGTGGGACAAGGTAATGTGTCCATTTCTTCAAGGCTTGAATTATGGCATAAAAATCCTTATCATATGTGGAGTATTTTTTCTTGGTCTCATTCATTTTCTCACCAAAATAGGCAACCGGTCTATTATCCTAGCTCAAAACTGCTCCCATTACAACTCCACTTGCATCACATCTCACTTGAAATGTCTTTCATAAATTTGGTAAGATCAGAATTGGTCATTTTGTTATTTTCTCCTTCAGTATATTGACGCTCCTCTCGGCCTCCTCTTTCCATTTAGAATACTTGTGCTTCTTCTTCACTGTATCCATCATTGGTGCACAAATTCCACTGAAGTCTTCGATGAACTTCCTATAGAAACTTTCTAATCCATGGAAGCTTCTTAACTCAAAAATACTCTTTGTTGATGGTCATTCTTTGATTGTTTTCACCTTCTCTAGATCCATCTTCAGTTCATTTGAAGAGATCACAAAACCCAAGTAAATGAGTTTTGTCTTCATAAAAGAGGACTTCTTCAGATTTATTAGTAGCGTCTCTCGTTGTAGTCTCCTCATCACTAATGTCAGGTGTCTCAAATGCTCCTCTTTAGTCTCGCTAAAGATCAGTATATCATCCAGATATACAACCACAAACTTGCCAATGAAATCTTTCAATATTTTATTAATCAACCTCATAAAAATACTTGGGGAATTTTTTAAGCCAAATGGCATAAAAAGCCACTCATACAAACCTTAATTTGTCTTAAAGGCTGTATTCCACTCATCACCTTCTCTCATTTTTATATGGTAATATCCACTTTTCAAATCTATCTTAGAAAATAAATTTGCTCCACTTAAACAATACATTAAGTCATCCATTCTTCGCAAAGGAAATCTATACCTAATGGTGATCTTGTTAACGGCTCTTGAGTCTATACACATTCTCCATCCTCCATCCTTCTTTAGACTCAACACAGTTGGTACTGCACATGGACTCAAGATCTCTTTGACCAAACCCTTGTCTAAAAATTCTTGGACTTGGCTCTTTACCTCCTCATTCTCTCAAGGTGTCAATTTGTATGATGCTTTGTTTGGCAAACTTTCTCCTGGTATCAAATCAATATAATGACTGATACTTTTGATAGGTGAAAATGAGTTAGGGAGCTCATCCACTGCTATGTCAACAAAATTGTCCAACGATTCTTGAATTTCTTCAGGCAAATCATCCATCGAAGTACTTGTAGGGACAACTCTGGGTTTCCTCACCATAGAAAACTGCATCTCCTACTATTTCTTGACTTCTCTTAGGAGTTACTTCCCACTCATGAGAAGTATGCTTGTGTTGGCTTCCTCTTTCACTTTCCTCTCCTCTATTGACAACAACATGTGTGTCCTACCCTTCTTATCCAAGGTGTATGTAAGAAAACACAACAATTTCCATAATGAAGACGAATCAAATAGTGCAAAAGATCAAGTGGTACCCAAAAAAAAAAATTGTAATAGGATATTTAGGGTGTGTTGAGTGCTCAACATGTTCATGTCACCATTCCATCGATCCTCTCCTCCATTCAGTCCTTGATACCCAGTTGATCAAATTGATACCACAAATCCCTTTTCTTCTTGCAGTCATGTCCCTTTCCTATCAATGTCAACACGAGTTTCCAAGAAGGTGGTAGTATCTTGTCTCTCATTCCCTTATTAATGAGCAACCACAGATTTTATGAAATTTGACCCCCATGAAATTTGACTCTAACAAAGATTTTATGTTACGATATGTCTTACCATCAAACCATTGTAGTTTTTAGTAATCACTAAATACCTCTAAATTTTGTTGTCCATCAATTCCTCCAAGTTGTTCATTCCTCAATTCAGATCCCATTCAGTAATTAGAACCATCATTTGTCATTTTTTGATGCCCGCAAGGGAGCTACAAACATCTACTTCATAAAATATATTCAGTTTCCATCATTTGATTTATGGTTTCATGACATGAGCATGGGGCATGCCCGCCTCATTTGTACTCAGATGTATATTTCAATTTTCATAGAATACTTGGTTCCCATCAAGATCCCATTTTTCTCCACAATATCTCTCCTACAATCTTCCTCAGATATCAAATACAACTCTCCTATTCACAAGATAAGAAATGATGTATTTTGGCTATACGTATGCTCCTAACCTCACACATCATGGGGCATAGGTTATCATCATAAAATTTCTCACAATAAATATAGACAATCGTCGAAGAAAATATCAACACAAACACAACATAATTCTAGCATTTATAGAACCCACTTTAACAAGATGACAAAAGTACACAAAAAAGCCACAAATTTCTGCACGTTTGCACCAAAGTTAGCGCAGACACATTTGCAATGATAAGGAAAGAACTGAATGCACACTCTACACAGCTTGTGAAAATATCATTGATTCAAATCGAGTTGACATGGAAATGATACATTTATGAATTTGTTCAGGCCTCAACCACTTTTAGGCTAAACTGACCGACCCCAAATTTCATCCTGGGATGAATAAAAGGATGAAATGTATGTCTAAATTCCTCCCATTCACACTTGGAACATGTTATGAAATATCTTTCTACGCTATTGTAAATACATGGCTATTGTATGCTAACAAGGAAGGAATTCATTGTATTGTTATATTTCCCATTTTATCTTAGAGAAGCCATTAACTCTCTTGAGAACCTATTTATCAATCATAACATTTGGTAACATTCTCACCTCTTGAGAAGATTGACCAATAAGTTCTTTACCATTATTAGACAAGAGAGTCAAGCTCTATTTTTGGGGAACTCAAGAGCCCTCCCAACGAGGAATAGGGGATCCATAGTCCCACTTTTCTCCTTTGGTGTTCTCAACTCAAATGTCACTTGCCATTTGGGTAGTTATCTATTGTGTCGATTTCATGCATATTTTAGAATTTACATGTGCTTAGTTCATTTTCATTTCTTGGTTATTTACTATCTTGTGGATTCAATAATATACTAATCTTTTATGTGTTGTATTTATAGTCCAACAAGGAAGTTAAGGGTCCTCTTTTTTCTCAACCAAGTGACCAAAAGGACCCAACAATCTCTCTCTCTCCCTTTCTCTCATTCTCTCTCCCCCTCCCTCTATTCATAAACCCTTTCCCCCTTTCTCCATATATCTCTCACCTATATCGCTCTCCCTTTCTCCCTCTCCCTATCCTTTCCCCTCTCTCCCTATCCCTCTCCCTCTCCCACTCTCCCTCTCTCTCCATCCCACTCTCTCTCTACCCCTCTCTCTGTCTCTCCCTCTCTCTCTCTCTCTCTCTCTCTCTCTCTCTATCTCTCTCTACTACTCTTGATGCAGGAGCATCACTCACTCGATCAAGCGAGCCAGCGTGAGGAGGAAAGGGAACAGCTGGAGAGCGCCAGCATTTAAATTTTTGAACCATTGTAATATATGGTTGCGCCAAGCATTAATGTTTTGATGTGATGAAGTGCACTTATAGATTGTAACGGACCTTGAGCGGATAAGCTCTCGTCCTTAGGTAGCTGAGGCATTTACTTAGATTTAATGCAGGTAGATAGGATAATTAACTGTAGATTAGACAGTGACCGTTTGAGAGGGAAAACGGAGTATAGACACCCTCCCTTGTATCTTTGGATCATTATCATTATTCATTCATACAGAGAGAAGAGGAGAGTAGAGCAGAGAGCTTGTGAAGAACCCTCCATGTACAGTTATTGAATTAATAAAAAGAGCCCTGATTCAATTCCATGGACGCGTTTGACCTCTGTGTGTTGTTGATATTATGCTTGTCCATGTTTGCTTCTTTCTATGCTTATTTGTTATATGCTGCTTATGTGATTGCGTATCAGGTTAGAAACCTAAGAGAATGAGTTTCAATCGTTTCTCTGCTTAGGCCAGGAGATTCCTGCATCGA
>JZKD02S0914387.1:0-13951 GCA_000966675.3 Picea glauca
TTTGTTTATAAGAACCAAAGTCAAACACATTATCTTGTGCAAAATTATGTCATAAACTTTGGGATATTAAAGTCGATGTTGATAAGCTTTGGGTAGCGGGGACAATATTTGGATTCATTCGCTTAGTGCGTATAAACAATACAGTCGATGATCAGATTTTGATTCGCATTAAGAAGTCTTTTTAAATGAAAGGGATATAATGCTACCATAAATGTAGATAAACTCGCAATCCAATGATGTAATTTGGGTTGCATGTTTCCTTTTCACCTAATGATTTTATCCACTTTTATCAAGAACAGAATAAGAATATGTTGAGGAAGTATTTTTAAATAAAAATAGAGAGTAAGATGATAATGATGGTTAACGTTTAATGAAAATAAATTTGGTTTATCACAATTTAAAAAAGATAAGGAGTTATTTTGATTTTTTTTTTAATTATTTCTATGTTGAAAAACTATTAAAAAAAGTATTTCAAAATCATCATAAGTTTAATGAATTATAAGAGTAGAAGGTTGATATTCTAATAAATATTTTGAAATTCTAAGTAAAAGCGTTTTTCATTTTTAACTTTCTTAATATCATAAAAATGGCATATTCTTTCAACACACAACATTTCAACATTTTGGAAATTGTCCAATCACAATAAATCATTTATATGAAAATAAAGAGATTGTTTAGATTTATGTTAAGTGAATACATACTTTTTTTTCCACAAGAAATTTCTCTTTTATATTCATAAAAATATAAAAAGTTCTCTTACAATTGTCCTTACAATGTAGGACATTTAATCTTGCTCTAATTTGGCAGCATACAAGGATAACATTGAGCTCATAACTGAAAATAACTTATGATGTGGGCAACATCCATTACATAGCAAGAACAAGACAAAAAACAAAATTAGAGGTATTGTCCCTCATGCTTAGCAACAAAAACTATGACTAAAGAGACCAACACACTATAACTAGTCTTCAAAAAATACTATCTCTCTATCAATTAAAACATCTTTAAGTATCGAGTGGGCCCCTCATGGCCATCCTCCCAATGGTTATAAGCTATGCTTCCAGGCAGATTAGATAAAACCAGTTTAGATAATTTGTCTGCCTCTTGTTTCTCTTCTCTGAATATATGTGCAAAGGATATATTCCTGAAAAAAGTGAGAGTGTCTATGATCCTTTCCTTCCAGATTTCTAGTGCTACAGCCTAGAGAGCTCCCTTCTTATTTAGCCACTCAATAACTATCTTGGAGTCCCCTAGCAAAAGTAAGTCTGGAATTGACAATCTTACAGCCAAAGTTAGAGAGGCCCAAGCCCCCAAAAGTTCAGCCCTAGTGTTTATTCCTCGACCACAGTTTAGAGTCCACAAAAAAGAAGTGTTTCTATTAAGCTTTATCATACCTCCAGCCCCACTTTGTTCACCAAACTGTTGCGATGCCCTGTCGAACCATCCAATGGCTCTATCTTTTGGAATATGCACATGTACAGTTCGAGGAAGATAGTCTTTTTCCTTAAATCCATAGTTGCTCACTGCACCCATAGCTTTGTAGACTATCTTCTGTATTGAAAGGGAACCTGCCTCAAAGATTGTCAAGTTTCTTTCAAGCCAAATATACCAGCATAAGAAGGCAGGCAACGTGGGAAAATCAGAATTATTCTTTGTCCAATTTTCAAAGAATTCATTCACCGACAGTCCAGTCCATCCACTCGTGAGTTTTAGTGCAATTTTTACCATGTTCCATACTGAAATGGTGAATGGACAATTCACAAAGAGATGCTTACTAGACTCCCTCTTTCCTTTGCATAGGAAGCAAATCCATGGCCCCACCCAACCTCTTTTTTGGAGATTTTTCCAGGTTAGAACTTTATTTTTTGCTACCAACCATGAAAATAACTTAATTTTTAAAGGACAGTCCCATTTCCACAGTTTTCTCCTCCACCCACCTACTTTAAAATTCCATAGCTTTGTCGCGACTGCATTGTAAACATTTTTTACCATTAGTTGTCCTGCATTATCACCTCCCGTCCATAATAATACATCCGGAATATCCTGTAGATGGATTCTTGAGCTTATCGAAAGATTTCTGTACTTTTCCCATTCTAATGCTAAGTCTCCCTCGAGCTCCAAGGCTGTACAATCTAACCAGGTTGAGCAAAGAGTTCCCTACAATAGATCACAACTCGCTTGATATAGCATGTGAACGTTTTTTTGGTTCAGACTATCAACTAACTCTTTTGATAAAAAAGAGTCCTTTCCCATTCCCAGGATGACATCTTTCCCAATAACTATAGAATGTCATGAGCTCGGACTCCAAGCAAGCCATTGTAATACAAGTGGTAATGAATTGATTAAGTTTATCCAGGTCTATGATCCATAAGTCGTAACCGCTGAGGCCGATCTTAACCAAGTATGGACCGATTCATAAGGAAAGTATTTATCTTTTATCACCTGGTTCCATATTCCTTTCTTCGTCAATACTCTCCACAGAGTATTAGAAGCCAGAGCCCTGTAGAAAATGAATATGTTTCTAAGCCCCCAACCTCCATAAAGTTTTGGCTTTGAGACAGACTCCCAATTACACAAATGGTAGCTTTGAATTTTCTTGTTGTAGGACCACAGGAAGGAAAAAACCAAATGCCAAATCTTTTTTAGAACAAACAACAAAATGTACGTTAAAACCAACCAATAAACATGAAGACTTTCCAAAACTGCCTTTACTAAAACATATCGGCCTCCCAAAGATAACATACTGTTACACCAGTGATTATGTGTGATTATTGTAATAATTTTATAAGTTTTTAATATAATTATATATTATATCAAGTTTCATGGATTTATTAAGGTGTTTTTTTTTCCACGGGAAAAGTTGCTCTATTATATTCAAAAGTATATAATGGTTTTACAAAAACAACAATCAAGTGTCTGCTACAGGGGCCTGTGTAGTGTTGTATGCAGCACACAGATGTCAAGAAAACAATGGTGTGTTGTATGCATCACGCAGATTGTCAAAGAAAACCAAATTAATCAGCCATAATAGCTCTGATACAATGGTGTCGTTGGGTGATGTGCTGAGAGCAGCTTGTAGCCTATCATGACTTTCAAAATTGGTCTGCCTATTTGATATCTAATCCATGATTCGCCGCGTAGCACAAAAAATTGATACAAAACAGAGACTCATTGCCAATAGTAGATTTGGTGACCTAGTGTTTGCCACATCAGATTTTGAGAAGAGTTGGGGGGCCTTCGTTGTTGTCCTCCCATCGGACGATGGTTATGAGACCGAGAGGCCAGGATAATGCCAGTTTTGATAGGTGATCCGCGATGGCATTTTCTTCTCTATAGATATGAGAGGTAGAGAGGATCTTGAAGAAACTTTTGGCTTCGATGGTTCTCTCTTTCCAGCATTCCAGAGCTGTTGATCGGAGGTCAGCCTTGTCATTTATCCAGTCGACAATGACTTTGAAGTCTCCAAGAAGTAGCAAGACTTCGATGTTCAGCCTCTGAGCCAGGATTAGGGAAGCCCAAGCCCCCAAAAGTTCGGATTTGGTGTTGGTTCCTTGTCCTCCGTTGAGAGACCATCTGTAGGAAGTATGAGAGCTGATATGAATGTGGCCTCCTGCGCCGCAAAGTGATCCACCTATTTGAGTTGCTCCGTCGAACCAGGCGATGGCTTTGTCAAAGGGTAGAGTTGTAGAAGGTCTGCGAATTTTCTGGGCATTGGTGGGGGGGAAAGGATTGTCGACTGCAGAAAGTATGAGGTTTGTCACCAAATTAACCGAAGGGGGTTCATCATCAAATATGGTAGCATTCCTTGTCAACCAAACATTCCAACAGACCGTGGTTGGCAGCGAGGGGTAGAGCTGGTGTTTTGAGCACCAAGAACTAAAGAAGTAGCATGTCGAAGGTCCAAGCCACTATTCAGTTAGATTTAGAGATGATGTGATATGATGCCAGACTTGCCGGGTAAAATAGCAGCTCACAAAAAGGTGGTGTAAAGTTTCACTATCCTCCTTACACAGAATGCAACAGTTTGGGCCTGACCAACCCCTGCTCTGAAGGATATCCCAGACTAGGATTTTATTCTCCGTCAAAAGCCAAGTAAAAAGTTTTAGTTTCAGCGGACAATTCAACTTCCATAGTCTGGTGCGCCAGGTCTGATCTCGAGTGGGCCAGATCTCCTCTGCCATCGCTTTGTAGATGTTTCTGACAGATATGACTCCCAATTTATCGCCTCTCGTCCAAATTAGAGTGTCTGGTCTCTCTTGTAGGCGGATGCCAGCCTCTTTTAGATGATGTGTGTAGCTGTTCCATTCGGCCGAGAGCTCTCTGTCTAGATTCAGTGTCGAGCTAGTAACCCAGGATTTGCCAAGTAATCTGCTGCTGAGAGGGGCTTTAAATGAAAGAGATAGTGTAGGCCTAAATTATGTATGCGTTCTAGCAATCTAGGAGAGAGCATGGCCTTTTTTCCCATACCAAGGATATCATCTTTGCCAATTTCAATAGCAGTACCAGTGCCAGGCAGCCACACGATCCAATGTAGGAGAATAGGTAGCGACTTTAGAAGGTGCTTCCACGATTGTGAGCCCCCCGGAGGAGAAAGGGTGGTTGATCTGAGCCAAGAATGGACCAGCATGTGGGATACATATTTGTCTTTTATAAGGGTGTTCCAAATTCCTGGTACCATCAAGATACGCCAAAGTGTATTTGCTGAGAGAGCAAGGTAGGTAAGATGCAGATTTCTCAGGCCCCAGCCACCAAGTACTTTTGGCTTTGAGAGGGTTTCCCACCTACATAGATGAATGCCTCTACTTTGTTTGTTGCCTTTCTAGAGAAAGGAAAAAATCAACTTGCGGAGCTTCTTTAGCACAGATTGCGGGATGTGTGCCAGAGCCATCCAATACACCGAGAGGCTTTCCAAAACTGCCTTGATCAAAATGTATCTGCCGCCCATGCATAAACATCTGTTACACCAGTGTTGAATTCTGCGTTCAAACTTTTCATATAACCAACACCAGTCCTTTGCTTTGTAGCTAGATGGTTTGATAAAGTAACCAAGATAGTTGAAGCTCACCTTCTTATTAAGGTGTTGATAAAGGTGAAAAGTATTAGTACATATTTTTGGTTATATATATTTAAATTCTATAAAAATAATGTTTTTTTATAGATTATTTTTATATTTATGGATAATATTTTTAGTAAATATGGGAATGCAAATTAATGCACTTAATTTATGCATTTTAAATTTAATATGGGTTATTACATAATTCTTTGACCTTTTAGGTTTTTATGATATTTTTTATTAGGTTTATTATTCTATGAAATAGTTCGAATTAGTTAGACCCTTTTTTGCTAAAGTATAACAAGGGAAATAGTTGCAAAGCAACTAGTCCCTACTTTGAAATTATTTGCATAATTAGTGACTAACCAGATATTCCATGCATAACCAAAAATTTCATGTTTAGTTGAGTCTGCTCTTAAAACCTGACTTATAAATAAAACCTTACATTGATTGGCATTGGCATTGATTTTGAGATATCAAACCGTATTACTTGATTGAAATGCCCAAAAGAACAAAAGGCATTTTCCTTTGTTGGATGACCACTTCAATCCCCTTAACCATAGATTCCTTCATTTGGAATATTAACTAGCCAACCTAGTGCCCTTTGCATGGCATATTCACCACACGTCTTGTTTCACACTTACACGTTTTAGTAGCTTTCTCAATAAATGGTATTCCTTCTGTCTAATTGGATATCCCAATCAATATATCATTCGACTCTTGCCATAAGAAACTTGTTATATGAGCAACCTTATCTAAGATGAAGCTAAATGGAACTCCCCAATACTTCACGATATATGAGCAACGATCGAATCCAAAGTTCAGTGATATAGGTTTAGTCATGCAACAGAGAGAGATTACATATCGAAAGATAGATCTATAGAGAGAATTTGAAAGGAATTGTTACTAAAGTGAAATGATAGACCACTCGAGGTCCATTGAAATGGAAAGATAAGATGCAAACACCTGGCCATGTTCGTTGGTATTCTGAATGAGCTAGAAAAAATGACAAAGAAAAAAACATGGCATATTAGGTTTAGTGTTGAATATGATACCTCCTTTCTTGATAACGACTAAGAATATTCTAGCTTCATTAAATCTCAACCATCCACATACTTTTTATTATATAAAACACTAAAATTAAGAAACCATGTTTTCAATATGTTTAATTAACAACATAGCTATTTAAAAATTGTTTAATTAACCGTTTGATAAGCTTATTAAATACCTTATTAATTATGAAGAGGGTTTATGGTTTACTAGTACATTTAATTGTTAACCCACAACTTATATGCTTGTGAAGTGTTGTGAAAAGTATATGCAGGTTTCAAGATGTTGCTTCTAGTCTAACTAGAAATCGAATTCTACTTACATAAAACAGAGCATGGAATTGCAAAAAATACAAATCTTTACTATAAACAAATGAAAGACACAATTATAGCTTGATGATCAATAACACACAAATATATTCAATGTTCTGCAACAACACACCATAACTTCTCCAATAGAAAATATATGCATTTAATCAATCTATAGCAATTAGTTAAGAACGATAAAATGTTAAGTATAAACAATACTACAAACTAATTATAAAATAATAAATAACTCAACACCTATCCCCTTAGAGTAGGCCCTTCCTCTAAATGACGTTGATAAGATTGCTTTTCCAAAAATATCAATAACTTTATCTACTTAGTTAATTAAACAACTAGAACATACTGACAAATATTGTGCTCAAGTGACATAAAATCCTTCTATATCATCATTGGAAACCACTCATGGGTAATAGGGAACAAAGTTATTACACAATTATAGATCTCAATAAGATTATAACAATTTATTGATTCAAAATGTAATATAGATTATATTAAGTCATCACTTAAGTTTCATCAACCTCATATAAAGTTGCACAAAGTTGCACAATAGTATCAATTGAATTGTAGTACCCCTATTAATGTTAATCTCTCATGTATATAATTGTACAAAATGCATAATATATATATATAGAGAGAGAGAGAAAGAGAGAGAGCACTCCGGATTTTCTTTCCACCTCTCACCAAAATCAGTACAGATGTCAAGGCCATTGTCGAATATGATACTATTTTGTATTTTTGATTTATGATGATGGATAATATTCATTGAGATCAAAATTGACCTATTATTGAATTTATTTAAAAAGTTATTTAGATACTTTAACTTGAATTTCTCTTCATTTTCAATTTCAATTAGTTTTTCTTTAACGTCTCAAGATTAAATTTTCGATCTCGCTTGCTTTAACTTCTCAAGATTACACTTCCAACTCAACCTAGTAGAGTGTTGCTGTGAATATTTTCATTTTTATATGAATTAAACTATATCACTCTGGAAACTTGAATTATTGCATTTTGATATAAATTAAACTATATCACTCTCGAATACTAAATTATTAAAGCATATATGTTTTATAGTAAATCTGTTAACCAAAACAATTCTCATTCAAAGAGTTAGAACGCCCTTTTTATTTACCACACAGTCTGTACTTTATTGGGTCTAGAATGACACCAAACTCATTTTATTCCTCTACATGATAATTAGTTTTGTGCACATAGTATTATTTAATTCCTCTAGATGATAATTAGTTTTGTGCACTGACTATTATTAAATTCTTGTAGATGATAATTAGTTTGTGTACTGACTATTATTAAATTCTTATAGATGATAGTCAGGTTTTTTACTATGTAGCCATTTAAATTCTGATGATAATCATTTAATGATTTTACGATTATAAACCTGTGAGCTAACTAATAAAAATACAGAGATTTTTCACAAGTCTAGAAATCAAACTTGAAAAGGTACAATGAATTTATGAACTCAACCAAGTCATTGGGAAGGCATCTAGCTAATTCACTTTGGCCACGTTATTATCTTTCCTGGAATACAAATTTTTTTGCACTCATTCAAAGTGTGAAAGAACATATTGGTTTTTTTTTATTGTTTATGATGTTAAGTATATGATGAAGTGATTCAAATAGTTGTCTATACACAAACCACTCCCTCCATAATCAACATTTACATGGAAATTCAAAAGCCTCCTTTTTAGGGAATGTAAAACACAAGAGCATCTATAGGGAATATATGTTTTTCCTCATACTCTTGAGGTAAATCTTTACTTCTTCTTATTTTTTAAAATGCCTAGTGGCTGCATATGACCAATTATACAAAAACCTCATGGTTTCTATAGTTATTTGTTCATGTAACACGTCACGTGTGACTTCTCACACGTTGCAATCTATGCACATCATCTATACACCTGGATGTCTGTTGTTGCATGGAGAAATGCATCTACAAAGACTTGTCCAAAAGGACAAGAAAAAAGAGATGGATTTGCAACTTCCTCATGTTGAATTTCGCTCGACACTAACATTCTCCATTAGACTATTCTTTAACATCTATTTTCTAGGTAAAAGGGAATCAGATCCTACAAAAGTCACAAAGGTAGTGCTTGGAGGTCTAGGCCCAAGTGCAAGTTTACCAAATGGACAAATATAGATATGGTTTTGATGCCTTCGATTATGTACGCTATGGTGGGACTAGAACTTGAACTAGAGCTACGAACTTTGCCAAGGAGGTCAACTAGCTCTGTATCCAATATGAATAGGCCATGAATAGTATTTTTGGGGGAATTCGACAACCAACATCATTGGTGATTTGTTGTATAAATCGTCAATTGTAAGTACCTCGATGCTCTTCAGATTAATTAAATTTCAATATTTTGAAATTTCCTATTTACTTTTCATCAATGAACAGATAATTTGTTTTAAACTTTTCATTAATGAAAATATAATAACTAAGTGAACCAAGTTCACCAAACTAGTATGTTTTTTCTTGAGAAATTGAGTACACAACATTTTGGATTTTGTGATCTTATCGGTAGAGGGTGCAGCAGAGAAAACACTTTGAGAATGCTTTACAACCTGGATACTTGAGAAAATGAACCTCAAATTAGACTTCCTTTAAGTCATTTTGGTGTTGTCAGCGCGTCCATGTCTAATTGATCTGCAATCGAGATCAGAAGGACGAACTGGATATAAAACACAACAAGCATGAAAGGAAACAATAAGACACAAAAAATAGCATCTATTTATTCAAAAGAGAGGGGCACCCTCTTAATACTATGCAGGGTGACATTTTCCTCTATAGCCACATGCAGTTACAAAAGAAGTTGTTTCTTTATTTCTGCCACGCCCTGCTCAATTAGACTGGCGAGGGTTGTTTACAAAGTGACTCACTGACCAAAAACCAACATACTAAATTTTATTCAACATACCCTGCTCAACTGGACTGGAAAGGGAAGATTACAATAGTAATTATTGACAATATGCTAATTTTGTCCTATTGGTTGCCGAAGGAAGGTGGACGCCCTTCCTGGTGGCCCAATTCCTCCCTGTTTAGATCTGGAAGCGTCCCTGCTTCCTCCAATAGATAAGGAAATTTGCAGTACATTATTTCCAATGCTTTCTCAAACTGTGTCGGCATCATATCTAAGGTGGCATAGTTGATGATGTTTTCCTATGAATTACTGCTTTTCCTGCAAGAGCCACACACGAGCTTCCGGGTGAAAGAATTATGGCGTGTGAATTTTATGAGGCCTCTATTTTGCACATTTTGGTGTAGCTTAATGCAGTGGATACCTGAAGATGGAACTAAGAAAAAGTGTGGGTAGAATGTTGAGATGAGTGTTTTTTGTTGTTTTTGATGTGAAAACCCCACTCGGTACAGATCAGCCAGAGCTTCATTATCTGTCTCAACATTTCCCTTAAATAAAATCTCCCTGGAAGAACAACGGTGTGTCCAATAAACCATGTTGGATTAACTACTCCAAATAAGAAGGGAGGCCTTTGCAGATGATTTTTCCCCACTATATTGCATTTGTAAGAATTTTGTTTTCCTGAAACTTTCTCAATAATTTGTTTGGAAAAAGAGGAACTGCCAGGAAAAGTGTTATAATATGTTGCCACTTGTGTTGGAGTACATAACCTACCGGCGGAGACCCATGGAACATAAACCCACTTTGGCATAGAAAATGTTGGAGACACACAAGGCGAAGATGAAGGTGGAGTAGGGCTTGAATTTAGAAGTTGGTCAAGTTGGCATTCTATCACATCATCCTCTTGGGGAGTGAGGAAGTATGAAGGGGCATTGGACAAAAAGACTTCCGCGATGAGATTAATGATATGCTCAATAGACCAAGATGGGGACAGTCCCATGGGTTGGGGGATGACATTGATAACTTCTGGAGTAGGGGAGCCATGTACTGAGGTGCTAGGCCGGTCATATGGTTTGGTTTAATGGGACATGTTTCCGCCTTAATACACACATGGGCTATCATGGAAGAAATATTCAATCCACTTGGTGTGTCCTTGGGAGCAAGTCTCGAGTCAAGGTGTTGTCACCTGATCCTCAACTCCTCCATATAGGCCAACTCCTAGAGAAGCCAAGGGGGGTAGTCCCTATGAAAAAGAATCTAAGGATTTTTACTCTATGAAGTTGAAAAGCAAATTTATTCTAGGAGTTTATTTGGAATCACAAGATTTAACATAGCAGCATAAATTACTCAAAGGATACAACTTGTAAAAAGATCATAAATGTTAATCATTCACCACATGTTTCAAATGGAAATAAATTTAAACCAATTGAAGTAAAGATAAGATGACAAAAATATAAATAAATATAGACCAGTGCTAGATAAATGTAAAATCCGATGTGATGAAAATGCCACGTTAATTTTATCTTGAGAATTTTATTAAGGGATTTGGGAGTTTTAACAAGTCTTTGAATCCATGAAGTGGGGATTGAAGTTGAGGTCCCCACTCTTTGTGTGAAAAAGTGAATTTGGCCTCCTTGCTTGTTATTCGACAATCTTATAGACGTGTCGATTGGGTGTGTCATAGGTCCAAAAAGAGGATAGAATCCCCCTTGACTTAACACACTCCACCTAGATGCAAAGGTCTTAGATGAATATCACAGTAAGAATATTCCCCTAGTTAAACTAGCATGCATTGGTTAAATCCATTTATGGGTCTCCAAAGCCACTTGAGCGTAGCAGTGGGATTGCATACATGGTTGAGCAACTTGGGTTTATTCCAATATTTGCAAAAGATAAAATAAGCTAACAACTAGTATTCTACGAAAGTAAAGATAAAACTTTGTGATTGATTTTATGACTTCAATTTAGTGATGTGAATTGATTTTATCTTTTTATGCACAATTAAAACTTGAAATTTAAGAAAATAACACGAGAAACAACCCCGAGGAGAAAAAGAGAAAACACTTGTTTCCCCCCCCCCCCGGGGGCAGGGGGAACGGAGAAAACCGAGCTTTTTGGCTCGCAAAATTTATTAAGCCTTCTACACTACTTTATTTTTGGGCTTTGTATCCTTATAGAGACAGATCGATAATCTAACTAAATACAACAAAAGAAAAGACTGTCTTGAGCCTTGGGTCTTCAAGGGATTGACTCAAGTGAGGGGTCTTCCACTTGGATTCCAAAGATCTCTCTTGTACCTTGAATGACCTGTTAGGACAGAAAATAAACTATGTTATTAATGACATAAATTAAATGAAAACATAAAGGAAAGAAAGTAATTTTCAACAATCTTTTTTGAAGGACAACTTATTCCAAGTAAAGGACAAAATTGTTTAGTTTTTTAGAGGGTTTAGGAGGTTATTTATCACTTGGCTGCCCCAAAATGATCCAAGATGAAATGATCTTGTCCTTGGCTATTCTTCAACCTGTGAAAAAAATGAAGAAAACGACTCCAAAGGCTGCCAAAAGAGGGTTAGGACAACAAAGATAAATTACCCAAAACTTGCAAAAAACTGAACTAGAAACTAGAGACTATGAGTTAACAAAATCTAAACTTTATTGCAGAAAATTTATCACTGTTAGGAAAAAAAGGTAAAGCAATTTTGACTTGCCAAATATTGAAATGAAGAACAGAAATAAAAGATTACAGTTTTAGCTTTAAGAGATAGGAATTAAAACTAGCTAAAATTGCTTAGACAACCCTTGCCAAATATACTTTTTTGAGATATAAATTGTGAGCAATTAGTAGATCTAGACAAATAATCATGCAAAGAAAATAATAAACCTTAAGAACATAATTCTTCTCTGCATGCAAGTAACCAAGTAACCAGAAATATTTTTTTTAGAGAAATTTAGAGAGGAGAGAGAGAGAGAGAAATGTGTAGCTTCGAACTCTTGGGAAATGGAGTCTCTCGGTGGATTGAGGAGGGACTATGTCTTTGAGTCTTGAAGTTGTGGAAGATGTAAACTAGCTCAACCACTTCTCCAAGCAATGAGATCATGTATGCTTCAAAATACTTGCAAAAAAATGTTAAATTCTGGTGCTCCCTACACATGAAATCTAGATCGCATGTAATCAAGAAAAAATTGCATGCAAATATTTAAACGTGTATGTAAGAAGGACACAAAGATCTAAAAAGAAAACTATTTTAAAGATCTTTTCCTACCGGGTGACAACACCCCTTCAAAGGCCAATATTAACAATTGAAAAGAAAACAATTAAAACAACACCACCTCATAGATTTGAGCATATGACAATGATCATCCACACACTTGAACAAGACACCTTCTTGACCTCCAAAGTNCCTTGAGTTGGTCCAGAAGGTCATCAATCCGTGGGATTGGGTACCTATTCCGAACAATGATCTTGTTCAGTGCCTGATAGTCAATGCAGAGTCTCCAAGTCCCATCCTTCTTCTGCACCAATATGATCGGGCTCCCACAGGGCGATGAACTCGGCCGTATGTGACCTTTCTGCAACAGCTCCTCAATTTGCCTCTTGATTTCGTCATTCTCCAGGACAGAGCGCCGGTAGATGGGACCATTGGGCAGCGGTGCACCTGGGGTCATATCGATGGGATGTTTGACCTGGCAGTGTAGAGGCACCCCTGCGGAGGAGGTGAAGATGTCCTTGTACTCCTCCAAGACCTTATCCATCTATTGTTTTTGTGCAGTGGGGCCTTTTCTGGAGCTCATGGCCACAATCTTCCACTTTCCTTGAGGGTGGATCATCAGGAAAACAAATATCCTGGTTTTGGAAAAGAGCTTACTGCATTGTTTTGCAGTAACCAAAGAGATGGTGGTAGGCGGTGCTATCTCCGGTATCCTGTACAAATTATTGCCCAAAGTGATAATAACAACACAAGGCCTAGACTCATACACAACATGTCGCTTCCACAAGTATGGTTGGCCTAATAATACATCAGAAACATCAAGAGGAGCAATGTCACNAGTGCTCGATAGTCAATGCAGAGTCTCCAAGTCCCATCCTTCTTCTGCACCAATACGATCGGGCTCCCACAGGGCGATGAACTCGGCCGGATGTGACCTTTCTGCAACAGCTCCTCAATTTGCCTCTTGATTTCGTCATTCTCCAGGACAGAGCGCCGGTAGATGGGACCATTAGGCAGCGGTGCACCTGGGGTCATATCGATGGGATGTTTGACCTGGCAGTGTAGAGGCACCCCTGCGGGGGAGGTGAAGATGTCCTCGTACTCCTCCAAGACCTTATCCATCTATTATTTTTGTGCAGTGGGGCCTTTTCTGGAGGTCATGGCCACAATCTTCCACTTTCCTTGAGGGTGGATCATCAAGAAAACAAATATCCTGGTTTTGGAAAAGAGCTTACTGCATTGTTTTGCAGTAACCAAAGAGATGGAGGTAGGCGGTGCTATCTCCGGTATCCTGTACAACTTATTGCCCAAAGTGATAATAACAACACAAGGCCTAGACTCATACACAACATGTCTCTTCCACAAGTATGGTTGGCCTAATAATACATCAGAAACATCAAGAGGAGCAATGTCACATAATACCTCATCCATGAAGGGCTT
>JZKD02S0914410.1:0-13951 GCA_000966675.3 Picea glauca
TCCCGGTTAAATGCTCCTACAATGCAAATGCAACTTAACATGCCCAATCACCGAATCAACACTCTCATTCGAGTGAGAAATGCCTTCGAGAGACTCGAACACGGGTCACACCGTCGTTACAAGAGCGACTTACCAATTCGGCTACTTACCCCACCTTATGTTCCTCCTCCTTTTTGAAAACAATTTACATAAACAATTTACATAAGTGATTTTCAAAATATTTAAAAAAGAATTATTTAAATATTTTTATTTTAAAATTTAATTTATTTGAAAATTATTATTTTAATTTTTTTAAATTTGAATAATTTAAAACTTACTAAATATATATTTTACAAAATTCAAAATCATTTAATAAATAAAATAAATTTTAAATTTTAAACTTATCAAACCTTACTCAAATACAATGAAATTAATGAAAAATCATGATTAAAAGTAAATATGAGATATAAAAATATGGTTTTAATATTTAATTACGCTGAAAGGCGTATACCTATTGGAGATGGGCACAATTAATCAACTTTTAATTTAAAATTCTAATCTGATGGCTAACAATTGAAGATGCTGGCATATTTTTAGTCGTCCTCCCACATCAATGAATGTGATTTACTCTTTATAACTTCCTTGTATTTTTGAATGCATCATTAACCTGTTTACTTTTTAACATTTATCTAATCATATTAAGAAATTACTGTACCACCATATGATTGCCACGTTTAACTGATTAACCTTTGGAATTACCACATTTAAGATTAACTTTTAGATTTCCTCAATTCTATGTGTGTTTCAGCTGTGTGTTTCAGTGTTCATCAACTACAACACCAACTTTATGTGTATTTCGACGTTCACCAGCTGCAACACCAGCCACTTTGCGGCTGTCCTAGTGTAAAATTACAAACCATATAAATTTATACTAAAACTTGACATCGAATATGAACACAAAAACAAATGTCATTTCCCCGATGAATGCATGTATGAATGAGAGTATTTTGAAATCTGGAATAACAGTGGAAGCACTGGAATTGAAGAGGTTGGAGAGAAATGGCCACGTTGAAACCGCCACCTCCACCACTTTGTTGGTTCAGGTTGGGCAACAACACGACCAATTCCACGCAGTGGCTAAAGCTCATAGCATGGATCAGATGAAGAGGATTCCCCCACGGATATTTCGCATCCTCCACCATGCAACCACCGAAAAATTGTTCGTTGCACAAGGTATTCCCTCATGGACTTCCATCTAATCTATCACAGACTAGATATAGTCATTGCCTATTTTGGACAACCCTTCTTGGACCTTCTACACCAACACTGGGAATGGCTAATCTGTTATAGCATATCCTGATACTACGGTGTTGCCCGCGTATTCTCTGGCAATGAGGGGCTCCATTCTCGACCTGAATTCCACTGGGAACAACACCGTTGAGATCTCATGTCATGCTTCTTCCCCTCCACAGGTGTACAATCACCACTTCGAAACTAGTGCACTTCTTAATCTTTCCATCCTCCATTTCTTTTTCTTTGAGGCAATTCAACATTTCTATAGATACAGGAAAAGAGCTTCAGCACAAGCTTTGGCCACAGTGGTATTTTGATCGGTTCGGATTCGGTCGGTGCGTCTCCGCCTCTTCTTTCCCTGAAAGTTGTTAATCTGCTAGGAATATCGTGAAAGCTGTCGATCTGCCAGGAATATCGCAAATCTTGATGTATTTGAGATGGTTGTGATCGATTCTTTGAGGAACCCTGCTTCCAGAATGGTTCTATTATCTGAGGATAGCCAAGCGCATTTGCTTGGGAGACAAATAACCACTAAACAAAGGTACATGTTATCTCAATTCAATTCAAGTTCAAATTTCCCGCCTCTTTACCAAGTTCAAGTTCAAATTTCAAGCCCAACTCTTTGTCCAATTGAAATTTGAAGTTATATGCATGGTTGGATTGCATGGGCGCATGGCATGGCAATTGAAACAGAGAAAAACAAAGAACCACGTGGAAGTGGAGGTCTGCTACGTCAAGGACGTCGGAGGTGTGAACGTCGAGGGAATTAGAGTACGCCGATTAGAGGATGGGAGCATGGATGTGGATGAGAGCATAGATGTCCAAGGGTATGGAATCCCACAAGCGTGGTTGCAGGGCCATCCTGTCTGTAGAGTCTTTAAGACTCTACATCACGCTGGATATTGCTTGCCTGGATATAAAGTTGCAACTATTACTTTGCTAACATTGTGTAAGGAAAGTTCTATAAAATTTTGTTTGTTCATGATTGTATATGAGTTTTTAAAAATTAATGAGTATATATTCCTTCTATAAAAACGAAAGGAAAAGCCGAAAAAACAAAAAATGGGAAGGAAAGGAAAAGCCGAAAAAACCAAAAATGGATATATGGTAAAAAGAGAAGGTGTTTTACGAAATGATATATATGGAATTAAATTTAATGTACTTATGTTTGAGAAAAAATGTTAATAAACAATATAATTAAAATGTAGAACAATAATCACAATGGAGGAAACATTTTTTGACAAAATATTTTAGGAGAAAATGGCATAAAAAGATTTCCAATTTTATAACAAAAACATATGATTTAATATTTTTATAGTTTTTAATGTGATATATTATTTAGAGCAATTTGTTATCCTCTAATCATATTTTGTCATCAAATTGTAATTGTAGAAATATGGTTTAACCAGTATGATAAATGACCATAGAGTTCATTTAACACAACAACAAATGTATATATGCTATTGTTGTCTTAGATAGAAGAGGATACCTTATATATAACAATGGGAATATGCCCCAAATTAACAAAGGATATTTGTCACATTCGGGTAGATAAGAATGCCTAAGTAAGCTTACAATTACTTACGACTAACACTAGTTGGTGCATTAGAAAATAGTGCATTGGAAAATAACACCAACACCCCCCTTTTCTAGTGCATTAGAAAAGAACACTAACACCCCCCTTAAGAAAAACTAAGGGAGTAAATAAAGAAGATGAAAATCGGTCTCGACTATGATCCACTCATAAATACATTAGAATTGTCATTGCATTAATTGTGACCTCAACAACTTCGCATTTTGCGTCCAAATTTGAAGGGAATGTCATAGAGCAATTTGCAAGTGACAACATCGATATCGCCATTACTAATCTTTGTACCCCTTTTATCGAGATCAACTGCTTCTTATTGCCAATTACAATTGAGAAATAGTGCCACGGTTTGTCTATAGAGGAGGTACATTCACTCATTCAGATCTGAAGACAATGAGCGTTGTGGTAGATTTGTGTGTGGTGAAAGACCCCATACAAATATACAAATAAAAGGAACAATCAATATGGAAGCAAATAAAAAAACTTGATTTTCAATGCCTAAATTAGGGAGCTGAATATGCTCTCACATAAGAAGGCTAAAAAGAGCCCGCCTAATACCATGTAAAAATCTAGGTCTAACTTGGATGGTAAATGAGCCTAGACTACATAGAACAAAACAACAAATGTATATATGTTATTATTTGTCTTGAATATGATGCACACTATATATAACAATGGGAAGAGGCCCAACATTAGCAAAAGATAGTTGTCACAACTAGGTAGATAAGAATGTCTACTTAAGTTTACAATTAACATTAGTTGATTGTATTAGAAAATAACACTAACAATAATAAATCAAAATGCAACTTTTATTATCATCATTAATTACTACTAAATACAAAACTATATCATTGAGTTTTTAAAATTAAAATTACATTAATTGTTTGTAAGATAAATTTTGCATAGTGTCTTAAAAAAAAATCCCTTGTATAAATAACTCTCAATTTACCAAAAAAACGTTTAGGTTCTATGAAACTCATCTCATCAATAAAATTGTACTAAATATGTTTCATATATTTTTGAAACTTCTAACCATGTAAAAGATTGAGGTTCTTTATATAAATCTTTATCTATTTTTGGAACTTCTAACCATGTAAAAGATTGAGGTTCTTTATATAAATTTTTATCTATTTTTGGAACTTCTAATTATGTAAATGTTGCATGTCTTTTATATAAATCCTAAGCCTTGCATGGATAATAGTTACATGTATATTAAAAGTTACAAGTAGTATTGAGATATGGCAAAAGGTTGCTTAAAAACATAGTAAATGTCTCTTTTGTTTTTCTTACTTGTGAATGTTGTGTTAATTTTGAGATAATATATTGGTAAAAAACATAAAAGATTTCTTTTATTTATAATTTCTCCATTTATATGATTGTAGTAGATGAAGTTTGGTATATCATCCAATGTATCGTTTCATAATTTTTTGTTGATTGGATATCTCCTATAAAAAAAAACCAATCTTGACAAAATTTGTCATTCATTTATCTCCTTATTGAAATATATGTTACTATGGGTATCCACATCTTTATATATTACTTAATCCAATGTAAGAACACAAATACCATCAACATATCATATCATACATAATAGTTATTTATTATGCTATTTCATTTTACTAAAATATATATTTAAAAAATATATATATTATCAACATATCATGCATAATACATAATATATCATACATAATAGTTATTTATTATGCTATTTCATTTTACTAAAATATATTTTTTTAAACTTTATATATTTATAAATATTTTTATATAAAAACAATACACTCGACCAAAAATTAGCAAAGGCATTAGAATCTTTGACTAAAATTACAATAAAACATGAGCATACATAGACAACTTCAATTAGCAAAGGCAATAAAATCTTTGACTAGAATTACAAGAAAACATGAGCATACATAGACAACTTCGGGGACAAGTCTCTTCTTCCACTTTATAGATGTTTTTCGTATTTTAAATGCATTCTGAACTTAAAGGGTTCAAAACGTCCCACTTAATTTGGACATTATACCAACAAACAACACTAGGATATGTTTTGTAATTTCTCTCTTTTTGACCAATCATATTAAACCATTAATGTAATGTGGTCACGGCATTTAATTAAATAATGCATTTTACCACGTGTTTATATTACAACTTCGTTCTGGTCAAACAAAAAAATATTAACACAACCTTTAACTTTTAAAGTTTATATGAATTTTTTTTTACACAGAATACGACTTACAATGCACTGATTTTACTTGAAAAAAAAATATTTTCATGAAACCTTTAAGGAAAATAATTCGTAGCTGCAAAACACATTTACATGACATAAATAATTTAAATACCATCTGATATCCACTCGACCTTGCATATGTGGCAATCAAAACTGCCGGGTGCTTTCGTGATAGATTACAAAGATGTTGTCATAGCATCCTCCACCTGGCAGCATTATTCCATGGACTAAAATTGCAGGTTGTGTTGGCAAGCACATTGCTCTGCTACAATTAGGAGATAGCCACTAATATTAATAATTAATAAACAAGTGCACGTGGCAGCTTTTTATAATCCGTTCTCTCCCATCTAACGTTGAAAACTCTGACTCTCAAAAAAAAATTGATGTGGACTCCATTAGTGTGTTCATTTATCTGTTTAACTAGCAAACTCAAAATTAAAGTCATAGTCTCATATGCCATTCTTTTAGTTGAAACATGTATTTTTTCATCGGAGGTGATAAACTATAATTAAATTAATAAGCTATTTAAAGAAGGTGGAAAACATAGATAATCAACGCTGGCTTAAGCTAGATATGCAAGGAGTTAGATTGTAAGAAGGAACTTGGATGAAGCAAAATAAAAAGTGGTTGAGTAAGTGGAATATCAAGCTCCGTGAATATCCTAACACCAAGGAAGAAATAAAAAAATTTGGAAATAAACAATTTTGTGATTGAAAAATTTAGAGCTGCCATTTGGATCAATCACAATGGACGTAAAAAAACATACTACATCAAGGAGTTTAACCCAAATTGTAACCATAGTTTGAAAACATATTTAGGGGTAGCTATTAAAGGAAAAACAAGGTTGTTAGTTGCACAGCTGAGGACGGGTTCACATCACCTTAGATGTGAGATCGGTAGGTGGAGGGTACACAAGGAAGTTTGGGAGAAGAGAACTTGCATATTCTGCAATAAGGGTGTGGTGGTCCAGACAAAGTGACACTTTTTCATAGAATGTGCAGCCTACGAGGATATTTGCAATCAGTATGGAAACAAATTAAAGGTCGACAACATGCACCGACTATTTGACGATGATAAGATCAACCAGATTGCTAGTCTTCTAGTCAAGATTCACAATTGAAGATCTGAAATAAAAAAGAGTGTGAAGATGAGTTAGGGTTGTTATTCTCTTGGACCCTTAGGTTGTTCAACCTCATGGACGCCATTAAAATCAATCAATCAATCAATCAAAGAGATATAAGTAGTGATCAAAATTGACCTCTTCATAATTTTTCTAACGACATGGAACTTCCAATTCACCCATTTGTGGTGGGTGAATCGAAAGTTCCATGACATTTCAAGAGAGTTCCAACAAAGATTCTACAGATGGAAATGATGAATGATGACAATGAGACGTTCATTATGAACGTTGATACAAACATGAACGATCTCAAAGATTATCTGGGGACATCAGGCATCCTTGAGTCTTGAAACACTTCCATACTGTCAACGCATGTGTCTAGTCTAACCATGTTAAATCTCCATGCATACAGGCACAAAATGAAGAAATTTCAATGTTGTCCCCATTCAATGCTCACTATGAGGGGTTGCTGGAAGAAAATATTTGTGATGGGTGTACTGGAAGTTCTATGGCATTTCAAGAGATCAGTTCCGACAAAGATTCTACGTATGGCAATGATGGATGATGACAATGAGACGTGGATGATCTCAATGATTATGTGAAGGGTCGGTGGATGTCATTAATCCCTTGACCATATATAATCCCTAATCATTTAACCATTAAACTACCTAACCCCTAAGCCCCAATTCCATTATCCATTGACCCTTAATCCATTAAACTATAACCCCTAATCCCTTAATCCTTAATCCATTAAACGATAATCCCTAATCCCTTAACCCTTAATCCCTAGACCCCAAATCCCTAAATCACCTAATCCCCAAAGCCCCTATCCACTTAACCCCAAAAAACTCAACAAAATTACTATTTAGGCACATTAGGAGTTAAATTGGAAGCCAAACTAGAAGCTAAAAAGGAAGGTGATTTGGAAGCTAAATTAGGTGTTAATTGGGGTGCTAAATAGGGAGCTAACTTAGGCACTAACTTGGGCATTAAATAGGGCGCTAGACTAGGCACTAATGGTGCCTAGATTAGCGCTAACTTGTGTTGCTCGGTGCAAATAGCACCATAAATAGTGCCCTCCCGATAAATAGTGTTGACTTTAGCAAAAAAGTGGAGAAAAATACATTAAAACAACCATTGGAAGCAAAAAAGGGAGCTAAAAAGGGAGATAATCACAAGGATTTGTTGTAGTGTCTTTAGGTTTAATCAAATAATTTCTAAGTTAGGACTAATCAAATTTCAATCAATTTTATATTATCTTCACTCTCTATGGTCTCTTTAGGTTTAGTCAAATAATTTGTAAGTTAGGACTAATCAAATTTCATTCATTTTTATATTCCCTTCACTCTCTATGGTTCTTACTATCAAACTCCCACCCTAGAGTTCTCTAAGATAGGTGTATGCATTTGTGTCATCCTTTAGATGACCCATTATCTGCATCACTTAAATCAATTGAAATCATATTATATCATATGCACGTAGATATAAAATGTAATAAAACATAACATTTACTGAAATTATATTGGCTTCATTAATCTTCTGCAGCATTTAGTTTGGCTTCCACAACCTTCCACTTTTTCAGTCAACTACACCTACACGTCTTGTGGTTTTGTTAACCTATCTCAATTATAATTGCTTAGTAGCATTAGTAATCATCTATGAACATATGATCAAAGTATGTCATCCAAGCATCCAAGCTATCATTCATTACTCCATCTTAGTAAGTAATCAAATTATCATTATGCTACATAGCTACCTACTCAGTAATTAAGAATACATAAAAAAACATCCTTAGAAACCATTCCACAAATCACAAGTATAAACATCCACCATATCTATATAGTTAAAACCCATGAACACACTAACAAATCTAGGGTTAATCTCTTTATTCTATGCCTAATAGAATTAGGCAAGGAGGGACATTACATACTTCCCCCCTTGGAACAAAACTGGGCCTCAAGTTTTCATGCAGTCACCAATGACTTGCATTATATAGGTAAAATCACAAAAGACTTTTCAATTCAAAGATTGATTTAATATTTTGGTTGCAATAGTACCAATTGTTAAGTTCATGGTTTCAAACCAATTGTAATTTTAAACTTGAAAAAGAAAAACGAGTACTACTAGTAGCACCACTTTTCAATTTAAAGGATTTTGTTAGCAACATCAAGGATCATGGTTGTAAAATGATGTAATTTTAACCCTCTCAAAAAAAAGGGTGCCACCGGTGGCACCATGTTTTGAAATGATGATAAAAACAACCACTAAATGTGACCTCCAAAAAAATGAGAACTCTAGAGGGTTCTTGTCAAGTTGGTAACTTTATTACTTACAAAATTATGTGTATTGACCTAGAATACAAGAAGATGTATATTGGTAATATTAGAGGATGTATGTATTGTTGTGGTAGCAATCATGGTAATAGAAAGCAAGGTCTATACATACCATCCCTTATATGTACCCACTCGACCTTGGGAAAATATTTCCATGGATTTTGTCAGTGGTTTGCCAACAACTAGGAAGGGATATGACTATCTATTTGTGGTAGTTGATAGGTTTAGCAAGATGTACATTCTTGTGTCTTGTAAAAATACCATCAAAGAAGAAAAACCAACAAACATGTTCTTTGAACAGGTCTAGGTGCACTTTGGGATACCAAGGAACATCATCGTAGACAAGGGTACCAAATTTCTCAATGTATTTTGGACTACACTTTGGGAGAATATGGACACGAAGTTGAAGAAATATATAGCATTCCATCCATAGACAGATGGTCAAACATAAGTAGTCAACAAGACTCTGGTTCAACTTTTGAGAGTTACAATTAGAAGCATTCGAAAACCTGGGATGAAAATTTGATCTACATTCAACACTCTTATAACATAGCAGTCCATGCTTCTACTAGTAAGTCTCCTTTTGAAACTTGCTTTGTATATTTGTCACCTTCTCCCTTGGATGTTTTTTATGGACAACATGGAGTGAGGGAAGGGACCATGGGAGAAACATTGAAAGTAGAGAAGTTTGTTCAAAAGGTTAGGAAAATACATTTGCAAGTACACAAGACAATGTAAAAGTCACAAGAAGATAAATGAGCAAGGAAAGACTACAGGGTCTTGGTAAGAAGATAAAGGCTCTTTGGTATGTTCCTTTGAGGTATTGGAAAAAGTGGGAGATAACAGCTATAGACTCAGTCTACCCATATACATGCATATTTACTTAGTAGTGAATGTGGAGAATTTGAAACTCTATGAGCCTTCAATGTTGGATCAAGAGGTAGAGCAGGTCTTACCTACCATATAGGACTTAGCACTATAAGTTCATGAAGAGTTGGTTGGAGATACAGTTTTGCAGAAGAGGTCTACAAATACAAGACATGAAGCATGACCTTTGGCAGATTAGGTTGAAAGGACAACTTCCAGAAAAGGAAAAATGGTACTTGATGGAGAAGGTAGAGGAAAAATGCCCTCACCTCATTCAATAATATTTTGGGAACCAAAAGCCTCTCTAAATGGGGAGGTGCGACTCTAATTGGATAATCTTATAATTTTTTCATCTATCTTGGTACTCTATGGGTGGAAATAATTGGAGGAATCTGTTTGTACAACCATTTTATTGGTAAGTCTCAGTTTGAAAAATTGGGTTTCGAAACCTTCTAGAGCCATTTTGAGGCATTAAACAGAATGTTTTGGGGTTACAACATCCGAAACTAATGCACATTCACTCCATGTTGATCTACACATTGATGCCTTTTCAATGGTGCAAAAATCACCTCAATTGTAACTCATATGAAAAATTTATGCCTCCCGCAAGTTGACCTACCTTGTTGACCACGATGATATGAGTGGATGTCACGTCATCCCCCATTACTCAGACATAAGGGGTTATCCATGTGTGACTTTCAAGAAGATTCTAGAAGGTCCAAACTTTATCACTTATTGAGGGTTGAAGATGCAAAAACTATAACCCTAGATGCTTATTGGCTATGTTAAATACTCGGCTACTAGGAGGATAAAGGGTTCAATTCTTTAGCATTGTACTTGTTTCATAGTTGAGCAAAACAACTATGAGTGATATTTGGAGATCTTAACAGAGGAGGAAAATATTATGTAGCAACCATATAGGCCACATTATCAAATGAAACGCCACACCGAGTGCCTCTTTTTTTGTAATTTCATCTCTATAACTGAATAAAAGAGAGTAGAGCATATGTCTCACCTTCTAGCTGGGTTTTCCTCCATATTGAGTTTCCCATGATATATATTGTGTTCATTTGTGTGTGGATGGTGTGTTCTTCTGCTCATTTATTTCATTTTTGTAATTCAGTTATTTCATAAACTCAAGCAAAGCTAATAATTAATTAATCTTAGATCTAAGGAAAATCAGTTTGCATAGTCTAAGATTTTAGAGTATCATAAGATATGTTGCGACGAACTGTTCCAGCGGAATATCCACAACAGTTTACAGATCAGATTCCTTAAATGTGAAATAGTAAATAAAAAGAGATGGTCATTCTGATTTATCCACGTTCTTCGTCATTTTTATTATCTCATTTAGCCTTCTTTGAGGCACCAGTAGGGGCAGTTTATTTTTCCAAGAAAACTTGGTAAAGTTTTTTACTCCATAGTACATCCTCCATAGGAAATTTACATGAGAAACAGTTTGAGCTAGTAAGCAAAATATCACTTGGATTAGGCATATTAAAATATGCAAGTAATATGGTGTCAAACGTAGAAATTCACTGTTTAGATGGAAATCTCTTGAAAAAATATACAATTTTAAGAAAACAATATTAAAACAAACTTCAAATATTAAAGTTATGCCATTTTTTAAAAAGACTTAAAAGATAAACAAAGTACCATGTGGTAGGTAGAGGTTGCCCCACATGGTGATGGTTGCACAATGAAGTTGTTGAGTAAAAAAAAGTTTTCATTTTCTTCTCTAACTTTCTCTATAAGCTCATTTTTATAAATAAGTTAGTTTTACATGAAGTTACCCGCTTTTACAAAATAAATGAAAATCACTTTTACAATTAAATCACTTTATAAATTAAGATTGCATGGAAAACATTGCTTAAAAAAACCATTAAGGTCACTTTATAGTGATAACTTAAAATTGTATAAACGTTTTTCAAAAAGTAATTTAATAAAAAAAAATACTTGAATTGAGCTTTTTATTTAATAAAATAATTTTCAACCAAATGGGATAATGCAAAATAAAATAAAATAAAATGTCATGGCGAAGGGCTTTTTTTCTTTTCCTTGAAGTGTGTGTTTACCCCCAAAAATGTTGTTTTTACCTTAAAAAAAGTTTAATACAATCACACACAAAAACAAACAAAGTTTAAAAAAAAAAAAAACTTAACAATATTGGGGTTAGATCTTGGTTAGACTACTCAGAAAAGGCAAGTTTTCTCTATGTTTTTTATTTTTTGAGATCACATAAAGTGTAGCAAATCCCATGAACTTTATTTCTAGTTTGTTGAGATCATCAAGGTGCACAACAAAGCACATACATAGACTGAAAATGATAGCAAACTAGAAATATAACAAAAAAATAGAAAATTAGCACTATAGACACACACACACACACACACACACACACACACACACACACACCTTAAATTTGTGTCATGGCATGCATAAAATGATTTATAGATCCTATTATTTCTGTGCATTTTTTAGCTAAGTGAGTTGTTCCATCACATTTGGAGCACTGTTTTTGGTTCGAAACACTTTTCTCTTCACCCGAAGAGGTTTCCATTTACTCAAGATACAATCATTTGTTTTTAGATTCAGAGGTATAAAGTTCATTACATTGTTAAGTTGTGTGTGTATGTGTGTATATATATACACACATACACACACAACTTAATAATGTAATGAACTTTATACCTCTGAATCTAAAAACAAATGATTGTATCATGAGTAAATGGAAACCTCTTCGGGTGAAGAGAAAAGTGTTTCCAACCAAAAACAATGCTCCAAATGTGATGGAACAACTCACTTAGCTCATAAATGAACATAAATAATAGGATCTATAAATCATTTTATGCATGTCATGACACAAATTCAAGATATTGATAAACAACAATAATGGGTTTTTCATAAGGGGTCTAATACCATGTCCGACAAAACAGGTACTTCCACACAAGTTGAACACCTTAAAAAACCTCTCACACAAATAGATCAAACATCAATAAACTAGTGTATTCTGTGGTTAGAACTCTCAAAGAGGGAAACATTGCATAGCTCTGGCCATTGTGACCACTTGAGACAATATATTAATGCAAAAGGGGAAAAGTTTACATTTATGTTTCTTGCAAAGGATCATCAACTAATGACCCTCCATGCTTTTTAAATAGAGGTCATGAATCAAATGAATGTTAAGTTATGGATTAATATAGTTGTTAGTATCAAGGATAATGTGAATCGTTAGATCACTTTATCTATAAAACATATCATGTCCGTCGAATTAGATAACTACAAATGCATACTAATACATGCTAAGGAAACACACTTTAGCTAAAGATAATTTAAACCAAGTTCATCTTAATTAACTTTTAAGTGCCTGAATTTATCTTTAAAATGAAATTGACCTTGTTGACCTTTTGGTGAGATGCAAAAAAAACTAGTGTTTGTTCCACAACGTAAGGTGAGATAATGAAAGAAGAAAAACATGAAGACTTTCTTCTTCCAATACATTTCAAAAAAATGGTTGGAAATAATGCATATAAAACATATATGAAAGGAATTCAACAAACAGTTGTTATTTTCAAACTCATTGTGAAGTGGTAACTAGCTTAGACTACCCAACAATGTTTTGATGATTATTTTTTTGTACGATATTGAATTGAAATGTTTCAAAAGAAATATTGAAGTATATTTAATATGGATATCTTTAAGAGAAATAGGTTTTCATGTTTGACAATGCAGGTATTCCAATAGAGGAAAACCACCTTCAGTAACCACTCACACAACCAGATCAAAGATCAACACATCGATGTTTTGACGTGGTAAAACCCATACGAGGAAACATCCACGACTCCAGCCAATCCGACCACTTGGAGCATTTTATTAATGCAAAAGAAAAATATTACAGAGAGATTTTACAAGAGATTTTCTCACAATCGATCATTGACAATTGACCCTCCATTCTCTTTAAATAGAGATCATGGACCAATCGGGTGCTAAGCCACAGATCAATGGCCATTAAGATCGAGGAGAATATGAACCGTCAGTTTTGCGCCTCTTTCATCACCTTAGTGAGAAAAATAGAGGTGCTTGCAAGCTTAGTTGGGTTTGCTAAGTAGGACAGTTGTAAGGAAAATGGTTAGAGAAAGAAATATAAAAGAACAACTAAGAATTGAACTAAGAAATAAAATAACAACTAAACTAATGAACATAGGGACATAAGGACAAAATAAACAATAAGATCCATGTCACCAATGGTAAGGTTGATATCAGTGAAAGAAAACACCAAGAAGAAAGAGGACTATGAATCCTTTCTTCCTCCAAGGGAGGGCTCTTGGACCCCCACAAATAAGCTCTTCTTACAACTTTGAAAATAAAAATGGTGAAAGAATTCTTTGCTAATCCACTCGAGGGGTGAGATGGATTTCCCAATGCAATCATGCTAGTATACTCTTGATGAGAATAGAGGATTCCTCAAGAGAATAGTGGCAGCATAACTTTGCTATTGAATTCCTTGAAAAATGAAGTGCATCCATGGCCTTTTTATAACACCT
>JZKD02S0914421.1:0-13951 GCA_000966675.3 Picea glauca
TATTACCTTGATATCTACTAAGAAATGTAGGAAGGTCATCTATCAGACATGGAAGTTTTTCTTCTTCATGATTCACTCTCAAAATAAGCGAAAGATCATAACCACATCCAGGGTCTTTGTGGCCGACTTCTCCACACAACAGAAAAAAGTAGATAAGTTCATGGGAGAATACTTAGATATCTTCTTCTCATCTACCAGGGTACTTCTGCAATGCTAGGTCAAGAACCCAATCGATCTTACCCCCGGTGCATCGCCTCCCAATGCTCTAGTATATCGTTTCTCTCTGTAAGAGAATGAGGATATCAAGAGACCGATCCATAAGGGGCACATCCATCCCATCTCATCACCGTGCGGAAGCCCAATTGTGTTGGTATAGAAGAAAGATGGAACCTAGCAACTCTGCATTGATTATTGGGCTCTGAATAAAATCACAGTCAGAAACCGGTACCCGATTCCCCGAATCGACAACCTCCTTGATTAAATCATGGGGGCCAAATAATTCAGTAAGATTGATCTAAATTCTGGCTACCACCAGGTCCCGATAGAACAGACAAATTTTTGGAAGATCACCTTCAAGTCAAAGGAAGACCTTTTTGAATGGTTGGTCATGCCTTTTGGTTTGAAAAATTCTCTAGCCACTTTCATGAGGATGATGGACGATATCCTGCAACCATTCACCAATACTTTTGTAGTGGTGTATCTGGATGACATTCTCATTTACAACAAGACTTGGGCTGAACACTTGTATCATATTTAGCAGGTTATGAACACACTGTGGCAACACAAGTTGTACGCCAACTTGGAAAAATGCTCCTTCGGCATGGACATGGTCCAATACCTGGGCTAGATCATTGATAAAAATTGCATACACATGGATCTAGCCAATATCCAAGTCATTCATGACTGGCCAACCCCAACCACACTCACTAAGATTCAGAGATTCTTGGGCCTTTCCAATTTCTACTGCAGGTTCATGCTGGGATTCTCCCATATTACATGGGTCGTCAGCCAAAAAAGGGTGGTGGTAAAATGAAATTTGTGTGGGACCAGTCCCAGCAACAAGAGTCCGATGATTTGAAGCAACGCTTGTGCTTATCCCTAGTACTTTCACTACCAAACCTGCAACAATCCTTTGAGATCGAGACATATTCAGACTATGTTGTGGGCATCATTCTCACTTAGCACGACCACCCTGTGGCCTATCATAGTGAGACACTATCATATGTTATCCATAAGTACCCTTCTTACAACAAAGAAATGTACTCCATTGTGCAACCTTACTGCTAGTGGAGACATTGCATTTTTGGGAAGGAGACAGTCATCCACACTGATCATAAGCCACTACAGTTCATGCAGATAGAAGGAAAATTGAAGAATGACCTCCATCAAAAGTGGTCCACATACTTGCAGCAATTCCACCTCAACATGAAGTATAAAACATGAAGCACCAATGATTTCCTTAGTAGACTTCCAGTCGTGGTACTCACCACAATGCTAGAATCTTGCATCCATGAGACCACTGGATGGACCCAACTCTATCATATAGACACAGACTTTTCCAGCAGCTACCAAATGTTGGGTGCAAATGCAATTGTCAATAATTTCCATATTCAGGATGGGTTTTTGTGTCGTCTGGGACATATATGTGTTCCATCAAGAAAGAGAGCGAAGATAATCTCGGAAGCCCACTATAGTCGGGTGGTAGGACACTTCGGTGTCGAAAAAACAGTGGCGATGCTACAAAAACATTTCTACTGGTTGAAACTTCGATAGGAGGTCAACAACTATATCAGGTCCTGCACTGGTTGTACTATTGTGAAACCAACCACTAAGAAACATGGCTTTTACACCCCTCTTCCTACTCCTAGCAGGCCATGGGAATCCATCTCAATGGACTACATGTCAGGCCTCCCATCCACCAAAACAAGGAATGACTGTGTTTTTGTGGTTGTTGATTGCTTTTCTAAGATGGCAATTATGGTTGCCTGCAAGAAAAGCATCACAATAGAGGCCACTTCCAAACTCTTCTTTGAAAAAGTCTTGGTACATTTGGGAATCCCACAAACCATTGTCTCAGATCAGGACAAATGATTTCTCAGCACATTCTGGTGGAGCCTCTGGTCACTGTTGGACACCAAGCTCAAGAAATCCATGACCTTCCACCTGTAGAAAAATGTCCAAATCGAGGTCGTAAATCGAATGATTGTGCATATCCTTTGCATGTATAATTACAAGAACACTCACACATGGGATGAGAGCCTTCCCTATTTCCATCATATCTACAACCGATCCTTTCATAGCTCAACCAGTCACATCCCCTTTCAGGTGGCGTTGGGATTCCAACCATTGGATCCCATAGATGTTGCACGTCCCCTTGCAATTACCTCAACCGAGTCATCTCCTGCTCCAACCGAAGCTGACAAAGCCACCTGGTTCATTGAGTGGATCCAGCACATCTGTCAACAGATTCAGGATATCCTATAGAAGTCCATTGACAAGTACAAGTAGCGCCATGATCAACATCCGGTGCCACATAAGTTTCAGGTGAGCGACAAAGTTTGGCTTCACTTGCAGAAAGAACGCCTTACAATACCCCATCAGAAGCTTCACCCACTCCATTATAGGTCGTACACCATCACCAAGGTCATGGGGGATAATTATTTTGAGCTCATCATTCTTCCTTTCCTTGGCCTGCACCCAGTGTTCAACGTGGATCTCCTTCATCCTTATTATCCACCATTATTGGACACCTCAGAAGTAGCAGAACAACTGATACCAATAGATTACAACCCCAAATTCATACAACAAGCATCCTGTGATCATATTGTGGACACACAGATCAANTAGCCACTTTCATGAGGATGATGGACGATATCCTGCAACCATTCACCAATACTTTTGTAGTGGTGTATCTGGATGACATTCTCATTTACAACAAGACTTGGGCTGAACACTTGTAGCATATTTAGCAGGTTATGAACACACTGTGGCAACACAAGTTGTACGCCAACTTGGAAAAATGCTCCTTCAGCATGGACATGGTCCAATACCTGGGCTAGATCATTGATAAAAAATGCATACACATGGATCTAGCCAATATCCAAGTCATTCATGACTGGCCAACCCCAACCACACTCACTAAGATTCAGAGCTTCTTGGGCCTTTCCAATTTCTACTGCAGGTTCATGTTGGGATTCTCCCATATTACATGGGTCGTCAGCCAAAAAAGGGTGGTGGTAAAATGAAATTTGTGTGGGACCAGTCCCAACAACAAGAGTCCGATGATTTGAAGCAACGCTTGTGCTTAGCCCTAGTACTTTCACTACCAAACCTGCAACAATCCTTTGAGATCGAGACATATTCAGACTATGTTGTGGGCATCGTTCTCACTCAGCACGACCACCCTGTGGCCTATCATAGTGAGACACTATCATATGTTATCCATAAGTACCCTTCTTACGACAAAGAAATGTACTCCATTGTGCAACCTTACTGCTAGTGGAGACATTGCATTCTTGGGAAGGAGACAGTCATACACACTGATCATAAGACACTACAGTTCATGCAGATAGAAGGAAAATTGAAGAATGACCTCCATCAAAAGTGGTCCACATACTTGCAGCAATTCCACCTCAACATGAAGTATAAAACATGAAGCACCAATGATTTCCTTAGTAGACTTCCAGTCGTGGTACTCACCACAATGCTAGAATCTTGCATCCATGAGACCACTGGATGGACCCAACTCTATCATATAGACACAGACTTTTCCAGCAGCTACCAAATGTTGGGTGCAAATGCAATTGTCAATAATTTCCATATTCAGGATGGGTTTTTGTGTCGTCTGGGACATATATGTGTTCCATCAAGAAAGAGAGCGAAGATAATCTCGGAAGCCCACTATAGTCGGGTGGTAGGACACTTCGGTGTCGAAAAAACAGTGGCGATGCTACAAAAACATTTCTACTGGTTGAAACTTCGATAGGAGGTCAACAACTATATCAGGTCCTGCACTGGTTGTACTATTGTGAAACCAACCACTAAGAAACATGGCTTTTACACCCCTCTTCCTACTCCTAGCAGGCCATGGGAATCCATCTCAATGGACTACATGTCAGGCCTCCCATCCACCAAAACAAGGAATGACTGTGTTTTTGTGGTTGTTGATTGCTTTTCTAAGATGGCAATTATGGTTGCCTGCAAGAAAAGCATCACAATAGAGGCCACTTCCAAACTCTTCTTTGAAAAAGTCTTGGTACATTTGGGAATCCCACAAACCATTGTCTCAGATCAGGACAAATGATTTCTCAGCACATTCTGGTGGAGCCTCTGGTCACTGTTGGACACCAAGCTCAAGAAATCCATGACCTTCCACCTGTAGAAAAATGTCCAAATCGAGGTCGTAAATCGAATGATTGTGCATATCCTTTGCATGTATAATTACAAGAACACTCACACATGGGATGAGAGCCTTCCCTATTTCCATCATATCTACAACCGATCCTTTCATAGCTCAACCAGTCACATCCCCTTTCAGGTGGCGTTGGGATTCCAACCATTGGATCCCATAGATGTTGCACGTCCCCTTGCAATTACCTCAACCGAGTCATCTCCTGCTCCAACCGAAGCTGACAAAGCCACCTGGTTCATTGAGTGGATCCAGCACATCTGTCAACAGATTCAGGATATCCTATAGAAGTCCATTGACAAGTACAAGTAGCGCCATGATCAACATCCGGTGCCACATAAGTTTCAGGTGAGCGACAAAGTTTGGCTTCACTTGCAGAAAGAACGCCTTACAATACCCCATCAGAAGCTTCACCCACTCCATTATAGGTCGTACACCATCACCAAGGTCATGGGGGATAATTATTTTGAGCTCATCATTCTTCCTTTCCTTGGCCTGCACCCAGTGTTCAACGTGGATCTCCTTCATCCTTATTATCCACCATTATTGGACACCTCAGAAGTAGCAGAACAACTGATACCAATAGATTACAACCCCAAATTCATACAACAAGCATCCTGTGATCATATTGTGGACACACAGATCAASGGTAGTCAACAACAAAGGATCCAACTTTATCGAGTCATCAAAGCAGGGCAGCTCCTGCACCAGGGCATGTGGCTCACCTAGGGAAAAATTTAGCAGAAATTTCCTCATCTGATGGRGGAACTCAACACAATGGATAAAATTTCTTCCTAAGGAGGTAGGATTGATYTAGGTGGATATCAGTGGCCACCCACCTTTTCCAATTGGCTCAAAACAATTTTCTCGCAATTTTGGTAATTTACTATTTTTAGCAGTTTTTCAGGTCTTGAAACTTTCGRAGCTGTTTTGAGGCCCTAAATGATGTTTTTTCAGGAAATGGGGAAAAATATGAATATTTCTTCGATATTTCCCCCAAAATGAATCTCCTCAAYGATACCTTTCAAACAGTCTATCATGCGCCTAAAAYGGAGATCGTATGCGAAAGTTACGACCCTRGGAAGTTGATATACTAACTTACCYAAACGGGACCTACATGACTTTTGGYGCTTCATCTCCTAGGSTTAGGTTTTTGGCATTCCTATTTATTGTAAAAAATKCCTTCAGAGTCTCATTGTAATCATCTTCTTGAGAATGAGTGTGACTGTCACATCTCTTCTACGATATAAGMTGCAACCATTCCAGCAAGCTTGTTTCCGCTGCATTTTATAGTCTCAACTTATTTCCTTATTGAATAGAAAACCAGTTTTATTGTATCTCTGTTATTTTATGTTAAGCACCTTTTAATATTTTGTAGTCATTTCGTTCTGCTCATAAAATCTAGATCAGGTAGTTAGTCCACACACATCTCTTGGTGAGTTGGCAAGGATAGTTCGTGCATCCTACACATACATAACCACCTGATTACAAGTGTTTAATGTGTTAGTTCAATTATGCATTCCCTTCCACATGTAATTTATCATAAGTACCATGCTCCCCATGCAGAGGTTTATTGGGCCACAACATTAATAATTTAATTGACATGGTCACAATTGTCCAAAATCCAATATAGAAGAAAAACAAAAGAACAAGTCACAATCTTAAAAGTAAAGCATATGTAATGAATCATAGCGCCGCAATCAATCATATCACCTCACTTTACCCCAAAACATATAATCCATCGCAACATCCATGTATACATTTAACCTTATATAAACATACACAAGAGACAATAAATACATCCAATGCTTTATATAATGTCCCTCTCTAATGTACCCCAAATTTACCAATAATTTTTTTTTTCTTAGGAACATTAAATCTTCTTTCTCTTTGAACAACTTATTCCGGAAGACTTATAGTTAATGTAAGTAGGTAATTCTCATCATTGTTAACTCTTGTAAGGTTTATATTTTCTAGTTATCCAAACAACGAGTTTTTATCACAAAAGATTCTAACGCTAACTTACTTCATACTGCACAATAATCCTATACAGAAGGGAAAGTGTGACTTTTCTATACCCTAACCTTTCGGATTTCAAGCATATATACAAGGATTAACCTTTCCATATTTTAAACATTGATCTTTATAAACCTTCAACCCTACTAGTATTAAAATCCTTCAATATATGTGTTTGTATTATACATAGGACTCTTAGTCTTATACCCATTTCCAAGCATAGACCTCCATATTAGAGTACATAAGAAAACCACATTCGAAATTCAAAAACAAAACTCCCTACGCAATAGACATTGTTCATTTCATATAGGATCTAAACGAAAGTGAGTTTAAAGCATGTACCCTTAATGCAAAAGTTACAAGCCTAACATAACGATGATTATACGTTAATTTAGTTGGCTGAACAATAGGCCTTGTGAACATTGGTCATGATTAAACTTCCGAATATTATTATTATAGTTTTCCTTTAGAGAATGTTTATCGATAGCGAACTATTAGTCACGCCTTAACTGAACGATAAAACTATATTTGATAATCCTATGTATCGTTCCTTAAAGGGGTTGTCTTCTCTCGCAATAAATCAATATGAATTCGAAAGGGTTTTGTCAGAAGTGAGTTAAAAACCTCTGTCCAGTCCATTAATGGAGACCTGCAAGGGTAATCCCAAGGTTGTCACTAGACCCTGTTTCCAATCCAATTGTGCCACCTCCATCCCGTCACATGGTCAAATATATTCTTCCTACTTCCCACTATTATTCTGCGCAGTTAAGGGTTTTCCAAGACTATTGTGAGTCTTATGCGTGGTGCTTTAGTGCTAATTATGTGTTTCCCTTTGGTGAGGAAGGCTGACGACCTGGAGATGTTTACCCAATGGAATGCAGAGAAGGCTACATGAATGCCTGGTAAGTCCACGACAAGCCTATGTTATCTGTAGTAGGGTGGTAATTTTAGAAGGTTTTATTCATAATGATGATATCTATGCAACTATTATTATTTATGATTTCTAGTGAAGGTTCTCCCCTTCCTTATTCTTTAACTCTATGGAATATTTCCTCCGGTCATGGATAGATATATGAGTCTACAGTGGTGATGTATTGTGTCTTCTTCCTTGAGCTGGTCGCTCACTTATGTAGGATCCATTAACTTGTGAAGTTTTCTACACATGTGGTGTTCTCTTTTTGATTTAGGGATAGTCCTGAATGTGTTTAGAGTTCTGTCAACAAAAAATAAAATGAGTCATTTTTCTTTATTGTGTAATCTAGTATTTATTTTGGGAGTTTCTCGTGACATACCTATCGCTGTAAAACCAGTGATTAAACCCTATTATAATGACCCCTAAAAGAACTCGATGCCGAGTAGTATTGTATAAGAACGAATGCTAAAGTTCTCTGGGAATATCCATATCTTCTTTAGTGAGGTTTCTCCATCAGGGCAAGGTATCGATTTGTGTTCTTTAAACTGACTCTTTTTACAAGGGTTGTCCCCAATTGCGATCGCTATAAAAAAAAAATTCACCTTTCCCTTTGTTACTGTATTTGTTTTAGCGTTAAGTTTTCAAGTTATCAACTTCTTGACTTAATGTGGAGATCTAGAATTCTCAGACTTAAATTCATGAAGTCACAAATACATCCCCGTAGTTGTGGTGATGTTTTCTCTATTGTTGTAGAGGGTTTGGATTAATTCAAAAATTACTATATTTACCCTAATCAAGCATGTACATCCATAGATACAAGGTATAGATTCTTTTTGTATGGTATTATTCAAGAACTTAATAATTCTTTAAATATTTACATTTATTCTTTGTTTAGAAATTCGATAGTTAATCCGTTGTGATCTTGTTTTATTCTATGCGTTCTTGAAAATTCTAGTTTAACAAGTTTCTTTTTATTTTCTTTTGGCATTTATGGTTAAGGATTGATTACTATGATCTAATGATGGGACCCCTGTTTGCTGCGAGAGTACCCATCAGACCAACATTGGTCCACCTCTCCCCATTTGGTCTGTGGATGATTCCTTTGACGACACAGATGGAAAAAAATGGGCCCCAAATTGAAAGCTAAGTGAAGTTATAAATTATGTCTGTAATATTTATTTGGCATAGAATTTATCCTGGTAATTATTCTATGTTCGACATTTCAATTTTGTTCACTTCTAACTTAATACTAATTAACATTTTTTGTTTCATTGTTGGACTGTTAACTTCTGAAGTCTTTGGATTCCCAAGGCAATGCCTTGTGCAAAAACGTACTCGGGTTCCAACTTGCAATGTTTTAAAAACAATTGTATCCTTAGGTTCTACTATAAGGACACGGTTTTGTCCTAGAATTCTTTTATTGTGGAAATTTTATACCAGACTTCTATAAGCAACTGGTCATTTGTAAGTTGAGTCTTTGAAGAAAGACATAGGGGAATACCCCATACTAAAATAACACTCAAATGATTCTATTTTATTTACTTATAAGCATACCCCATGTACCCTCCATAATTCCACATACAATAACTCTATTACTTCGCTCATTAACAAAATAAATATGTTCCTACAACATATAATACACAGTATCTTTATTACTTCATTCATTAACAAAATAAATATGTTCCTACAACAAACAACACACAACATCTTTATTAATTCATTCTTTAACAAAATAAATATGTTCCTACAACATATAACACAATAGCTTTATTAATTCATTAATTAACAAAATCAAACCTTGAAGGACTGATCCTATAATTCGTTAAACCCCACTTAGCCATTATCTAACAAAAACAATTCATATCATTCTACTAACATAAGTAGATGTATTATATCAGTCATAAATAATAGGACATCCAACCAAGAATAATAAAAATGTATACTACCAACTATTTAATCAACAAAAATTCAACTAGAGGAGAGTAGATGAACATATTTGAACAAGTGCTAAAACAACAATGGTAACAACCAAGTTCCTCCCAACCATATAAAATAACATCCAATCTACCTGCTTCGTTCACCCCCTAACCTAACCATGAATCCATGAGGGGGATCTCTAGAATGCCTCCTTAGCTATAGTCCTTCTTTAGTCTCACAAATATCTTCTCCTTGCCTCAAACTCAGAAAGCATTGTGTTGGATCGCAAAGTACCATCTTTTTACCACCTTTCACTTCACTTTTAACCATATTCTGCTTTCCCATACCCTTACATTAAACCATTTTAATGATTACATGGGTTTTAGACATAGTATTTTCCAATGCATCTATTTTAGTGTTTTTGAGTGAATTTATGATTAAATATTGGAAAAATGACATGTTTACACTTATATMTGAAAGTGGGATGAGTTTCATGATGTTTACAGGTGTATTTGAAGACTCCAATCAAGTCAAACTTGACCATCAAGCCTCAAATTCGAATCCTCTTCAACCCGTTGAAGATTTGATGAAGATTTGGAGATTTACTCAAGTATCTTGGATGGATATTAATCATGAAAGAGAGATTTGTGAGAGGATTTATAGAGATATCACTTGATATGTGTGAGCACATGGTTGTAATCAAATGAGACATTTGTGGATCTAGGAGAGATTTGTGGATCTAACTTATCTCAATTTTTTGTATAAATAGGAGTGCCTCCTCCATTTCAAAGGGAGGACACTTGGAGCATTGTCTCCAACTTATGATGGAATAAGAATCAAGCTTTATTTTCACATCAGTTTCCATTCTCTAGTTTAGATTTAGAATTCTTTAGTTTATGTGTTACTTTGTTCTTGGGAGAATTGATCTCACTCCAAATAGATCATAGTAGCATTTTTTTCTTGTTCTAATGCTTTGAATAGGTTTATCTGCTTTATTGTTTTTATTAGAATTATTTGATCATCTTGATTTTTGATAGGTTATTTAAAACATTACGTGAAGACCTCCTGTAAGGGAGCTATTGTTTTCATGCCCACAAAAACTAATCCTTTTTAAGTGTATTTATTTTCAATGCATGAGTGTTTACTTGATGATCTTGATTGTTGATAGGTTTTGTGAAACATCATGAGAGGACCTCCTGTAAGGCAGCTAGTGTTTTCTTTCCTACAACAACTAAGTCTTATTAAGTGGAATGAAAGAGTTAGGATTTTATTGAATTTTCTTAGATTATAGTTAGATGCCTACTCCTGCATATATTTTGTTGGCATCATCACAAGCTTACGAGCATCCCTAGTTGATAACTAAATGAAAGCAATTTAAGCAATTGAATTGCCCAACACATTGCTCGTAAGAACAAGTGATATTCTTCTTTCCCCAACATACTAGGCATCATCGTGCCTCCTCCCATATGCTATATATGCAAAAGCATATTGTGCCTAGGTCTTTTCCCTCTTGCGAATTTTCGTAGCTTTACAAATCCCTGATTTTAAGGGGCTGCCAATGGTAAAATTCCTGATTTTCCACTTGTGAAATTCATCCCTGAGGTAGTTCCAAAATGTTCCCCACTCATGGAGTCATGGTCAGTTGATTTCAACCTAGTTGTTCCATTTGTCTACCAGCAATAAATATAAAAATATATGTTTTCTTACAAGTTTCATAATCAAAGAGTTGATTGGTCAAATCAAATATTTTCCCAACAGTCACAAAAATAAATTACAATTAACTAAATTCGATAGTCGGAATTGCCATAAATGGAAATAATTTTCCAATTTCAAAGTTACCAAAAATGGAAATAAATTCCTAAGTATTTTCTAGACTTCAATAATAATTTATTTTTGGGGATGTTACATCCTTCCCCCCTTCAGTGAACACTTTCCTTAGTGTTTGTTCCTTTCTCAAAACAGGGTTGGACGACATTTCTACAAATTTCCTTCCAATTCCCAAGTGGCCTCCTTGGGACTAAAGTGCTTCGATTGCACTTTTACCTGGGTGACAACTTTGTTCCATAGTGTTATTTCTCTCCTGTCCAGAATGTGCAGAGGTTTTGCTTGGAACTCGTCTTCTATTTACACCTACACCATGTTCCAATCGATCATGCAAGTAGGATCATGAACATAATTTTTTAACAAAGAAACATGAAATACATTATGAATTTTCAAATTTGCAGGAAGTGCAAGTTGATATGCCATGGGTCTAATTTGAGCTAAGATCTCGAAAGGGCCAAAAAAATTGGGTGCCAACTTGGAATAGTTTCCTAGCTTAAGTGAACTTCTTCTATATTTTACTTTTAAATAGACGCGGTCTCCAACTTGGAATTCATGGTGTCTTCTTTTCAGATCTACGTAGTTTTTTTGTCTGTCCTGTGATTCTTTTAAATTCTGTGTATATTTTATTACCATATTCTCCATTTCCTGGACCATTTTGGGTCCCACCATGAGTCTGTCAACTGGGTTATCCCAGCTAAATGGAGTCATACACTGTATGTCGTATATTACTTCGAAGGGGATCATCTTAGCCGATGTCTGGTAACCATTGTTGTACACAAATTCCAGCAAGTGCAGGTAGTCTTCCCACTTACTTGGTTTCTTCCTTACGTACATTCGTAGCATATCTTCCATGATTTGGTTTATTCGTTCAGTCTGGCCATCCATTTGTGGACGGTAGTTTGTGCTGAAATTCAAGTCAGTTTTTAGCCCTTCAAACAATTCTTTCCAAAATGTAGATGTGAATTGTACATCTCTATCCAAAATCACAATTTTAGGAACACCATGCAGTCTAAAAACTTATTTCATGAACATTTTAGCAATGTTAATAGCTTTAAAAGTAGACTTTACAGAAATAAAGTGTGCAGACTTACTAAGCTTATCAATTACTACCATGATTGAATCATTATGTTTTTGAATTCTAGGAAAACATGTGATAAAATCCAGTGATATAGTCTCCCATTTCCATTTTGGCATAGGTAGAGGTTGCAACAGGCTGGTCGAATGCTGGTGTTCATCTTTCACTGGTTGAAAAACTTGGCACTTAGATAATTATTTTCATTCTTCTCCCTTCATATTAGGCCAATAAAATAACTTCCTTAGTGTTGTTTCCATTTTCTGGTATCCCAGATGACCAAAACATGGTTTCTTGTGTACTTTGTCGAAAACTATTAACTTTAATTCAATAGAATCTGGTATGTATAATCTGTTTTTGAATCTTATTAGACCATTTCTGTCTAAAATCATATATGTTCTGCCTAAATTTTGATCATTATTTTGTAAATATGCCATTGTTTTAATGTAATTTTAATCATTATTACTTGCATCCTTTATTGTTTGCTCAAGGTCGCTTTCAACCCTGCTAATGTTCATTTCAAGCAACCCATGAATTCTTCTACTTAAAGCATTTGCCACCTTGTTTTCCTTACCCTTGATGTGTCTTACCTAGAAGTCGAATTCGCTCAAGAAGGGCAACCATCTTGCCTGCCTTGCGTTAAGGTCTTGTTGAATAAGAAAAAATTTCACACCACTATTATCGGTCAACAACATAAATTTTATGCCCATTATATAGTGTCGCCACATCTTTAAAGCATGGATGATAGCCGCTAACTCTAAGTCATGAGTGGCATAGTTTCTCTCTTGTTCTTTTAGTTTTCGAGACTCAAAAAATAACATGCCCTTCTTGAGTTAGGACACCTCCCAAACCTTGTTTACTCGCATCTACACAGACTGTGAAGTCTTTATCCGTGTCTTCTACCCTTAAAATGGGTGTGGTTGTTAGCAATTCCTTTAACTTATTAAAATTGTCTTGACATTTTTGTGACCAATTAAACTTGGTTCCCTTCCTTTGTAAAGATGTGATAGGGTATGCAATCTTGGAGAATCCCTCTATAAATCTACAGTAATATCCATTGATTCCCATGAATGACCAGATGTTCGCTACGTCCTTAGGGATTGTCCATTCCATCATGGCTCTTATTTTCTCTGGGTTGACCGCAATACCTTCTTCAGATATTACATGTCCAAGGTATTGTATTTTATTTTGATAAAAGTGACACTTGTCGAATTTAGCATAAAGTTTGTGTTTTCTTAAAGTTTGCAGTACTATCCTTATATGTTCTTTGTGTTGTTCTTTTGTTTTAGAATACACTAGGATATCATATATAAATACCAAAACAAACTTATCCAAGTACTAACTGGAAATTGTGTTCATTAAACACATAAATGTTGTTGGCGTGTTAGTGAGACCAAACGATATAACAAAAAATTCGTAATGTCCATATCTCATTCTGAATGTTGTTTTACTTATGTCCTCATATTTTATTCTAACCTGGTGATAACCAAATCTTAAATCCAATTTAGAAAAAATATTTTCCTCATCTACTTGATCGAACAGAACATTGATCCTAAGTAAGTGGTATTTGTTCTTAACCGTCATTTTGTTTAATTGAATGTAATAAATGCATAATCTTAGAGTTTTGTCTTTATTTTTAACAAAAAAGTGTTAGGATATTTAGACACTTAGGAGTTAGTTAAGATCTACTTGGTCTAATATGTCGTTAGGTAAAAAGTGTGTTTCTTTAGTATGCATTAGTATGCATTTGTATTTAGGAAATCCGACGGTCACTATATGTTCCCGACATAGAGTGATCCGA
>JZKD02S0914443.1:17688-48379 GCA_000966675.3 Picea glauca
TATATATATGTTATTAATTTTGTTTATATTTGTTTTTTTCTTTACTTTAGTTTCAATTAAAATTGATAGGTTTTGTATTGTAATTTTTTTTTTAAATTTGGTTTTCTATTTTTTTTTTAACTATGCTTAGAAGTTTATTTTAAAGTTAAAAGAAAATCTTTTTATTCTTTAGTTATTGATTTTATTAAAATTGTTTTTTTTTTTCATTTAAATATTGTTTTTAATATTTATATTTATATATATATATATATATATATATATATATATTTGTCTTTTATTTTATTTTTAAAGGTTTAGTTTAAGATTTTTTAATATTTTTTTATTTTAGACATTTTTTTTGGTTGAATTTTGTTATTTTATTTCCTTTTTTAAGTATTTTTTTTAATTACTTTTTAAAGGGTTTTTAATGATTCTTTTGTACCCCGCATGGGGTGATAAGTAGCTATAGCCCGATGACAGATGGGAGGGGGCAACAAAGGGAGTTAATAACCCTTGTCACCAACCTCCCATCCATTACTTCTGAATGACCTAGATTCAGTGGAGAGTTAAGGTAGTGCACTTGGACAATTTTGCAGGTTTAATGACCCCCGCATGAGCCAGACCGGGAGTATTGTGCTAGGCACCAGGCCTAGGGAAGTCGTCACCTCGACTTTCATGGAAATCCTCCCAGTCAACTTGGGTTGCACTATGAAGGCAAATGCCTTGGAGAAATATATCATTTTTACTTTGCAAATCCTCTTGCTCTTAAGCTCTCTCAACCTTTCTCATTGCAAGCTCTCCCCACCAGTCCCTTTGCCCTTCACCCTCACTCCACCACAGACTAACCTCTGCAATCCCTCCACCATGCCAAGAGAGAGGGGAGAGTCCAGAAGAGGACCGTTCCATTACAACGCCCTCTCCAGGCGCAACAAACTCACCCCCTCTTAGGCTCTCTCGACCTTTCTCATTACAAGCTCTCCCCACCAGTCCCTCTGCCCTTCACCCTCACTCCACCACAGACTAACCTCTGCAATCCCTCCACCATGCCAAGAGAGAGGGGAGAGTCCAGAAGAGGACCGTTCCATTACAACGCCCTCTCTAGGCGCAACAAACTCACCCCCTCTGAGCTATCTCTCATCAAAATTCGCACCTCCAGCCCTCGACATAATATCCAGGGGCCAACTCAACTTCCCTCATCACCCCCTCACATACCTCCTTTGATCCCTGGTAGCTTCCCGGTCGGAGAGGAGGTTCCCCCTCCGAAAGAGAGCACTCCTCTGCTCAATTATCCTCTTGGTCCCCCCAAAATCCACCCACGGGATCGGGTGTTTGGTATAGGCAGTTGCATTGTGGAGGAAGAAATTCCCCCTAAGCAAGGAGGTGGAGGACCATTTGATGAGCGCAGGAAAGGAAACGGAGGCGGAGACACATCTTCTCTCCCTAAACCAACACTCGGACAAGCACCTTCAAATCATTTTTGAAATGCGGTAGAAGCAGGAGGACTAGTTGCACATTCAATGCATCCTTGGCCATAGAATGGATATCATGTTCGATTCTTTGGTGAATGCCCCGGCATGGAATCACTGCCCAACTTGCGGCCAAAATTTTGTCCCTACCTACAACATCCATGGCAACCTGAACTCACACAGGGAATAACACCTCCAGGTTTTTTGTTTGCTCTCCTTTTGTTTTTTTCACCTCTGCAAAGATAGGCAGAATCTCTACCTCATGATGCAAGCTAGATGGTCATGGCGACTGGTTTCTGATCATTTTTTTTTTCATATTTGTTTGTTTAAGTTGTGACGTGTCAAACTCTAAGATTTTGATGAAAGCCACCTGTTTTGGTTACCCTTTTGTGGTAGAACAAGTGGCTAATAGATGATATTGTATAGCCATAATAAATTATTAATATAAGGATCTTAGTTTATTTACAAAAAAAAAAAATGATTCTTTTGTACAAAAAATATCTATTTTTTTTTTAAATTATTGTTTTTGGAGGAAAATTTTAATTTTTTTTTGTTACTTTTTAGTTATTTTTCTTTTTCACCTTGTTTTTTAATTTTTTTTTTTTTAAATTGAATTTTGAATATATTTTTTTAATTTTTTTTTTTTTTTTTTTAAAAAAAAAAATTGTGAAGATTTTGTTCTTTCTATTTATTTATTTGTTAATGTAAATTTAAAAAAGAAATTGTAAATAAATTTTCAAGTGACCATTTGGGGTCCAATTTTGTGTTGTTTATTTACGTAGGGATTTGTTGTCAATGCCACAATTTCAATTAGGTCATAAATAGATATGATTTTCACGTTTACGAAAAAATATTTTGTTTTACGTAGCAACACTTTTTTATTTAGGTGTTGATTTTAAGGTTTTTCTAAGCTATAGTCTGAATTCCGAAGGCCATGTTTGAAAAGTGTTGTAATTTTGACCCCATTTAAAAAGATGGTGCTACCAGTATCACCACTTTTTGATTTCGGGGTTAATTTTCAGGTTTTTTTATGCAAAAAAATGGGTTTTAAGGGCTAGAGTTCTTGTTTTGAGGTCACAATTATCGTTAAGTCGATAACTTTGTTTTGAATGTAACATTTCACATATTTCATTTGGATATGATACATAGCTGGATGTTTTTGGATCTGGGATAGTGCAATGAGATAAAGGGTGTATTAATGATGTTCTTCTTGTTCCTGACATCTCTACAAATCTTCTCTCTATATATCAGATTTTTCATTTTGATAATAGGAAAATAGTAGAATTTTCTCCTAATGATGTAATCATTCGAGAACTACAAAATCTAGACATTGTTGTTGCATATGGAAAAGTAGATCATAGTTATTGACTGTATAGGTTTGCTTATTTTAAGTGTTCCTTCGATTCCTCTTTCATTGCACATGGCAATGCTTTGAGTAGGCTTTGGCATGAAAGATTTGGACATCTCAACTACATATATTTGCAAGAGTTAAAAACACAAAAATTAGTACTCGAAATTCCTAAAGTTTCTTGTACTGATGGACTTTGTCCAAGTTGTGTCCATGGAAAACAACATCAAGATCCGTTTCCTAAAGGAAAAACATGGCGTTCTGCAAAACCTATTGAGTTGGTACATAGTGATCTCAAGTCATTTCCAACTCGCTAATTATCAGGGGCTAAGTATGCACTCACTTTCATTGATGACTTTTCACATCACTCTTGGGTGTACTTTCTTAAGTACAAGAGTGAGGTATTTGCTACCTTTAAGAACTTCAAGGATTTTTTTGAGAATCAGTAATATCTTTCTATCAATAAACTATGCATAGATAATGGCGGGGGAGTATGTCAATCATGCATTCACATATTTTTGTAGATAACATGGAGTTCAACATGAGCTCACTATTCCCTACAATCCTCTGCAAAATGGTGTTGTTGAAAGAAAGAATTGAACACTGAAAGAAATGGAAAATTGTATGATTCAGTCCAAGATTATGGCACCTTCCTTCTAGGATGAAGATGTAAACTATGAAAATTACATTCATAATAGGATGCCTCATCGGGAAGTACTACATAAGACTCCAAAGGAATATTAGAGCCATGCTAAGACTGATGTCTATAATTTTAGAGTATTTGATAGTGAAGCATGGGCCCTGATTCCAATTGAAAAGTGTAAAGCTATGGAGAAGAAAATTCAACCATTGATATTTGTTGGTAATTGTTAGGACATGAAAGAATATATGTTATTTGAACCTATTACTAAAGAAGTCTTCTTTAGAAGAGATGTACATTTTTGATGAAGGATTCAACCCCACATCAAATACTTCTCCATCTTCAGATTGTCATGCTGACAATGGTGTTGAACATGTTGACATTTTTTATTTAGAATATGATGATGACCATTTTGAAGTTCAACATCAACATCAAGAAGAATAAAATCTACCACCTGTACCAATAGATCATGAGCATCCTGAACATGAACAACTTGATCAAGAATTGCATATCAGGAGGAGATTTCTTGAGAGAAAGAGGCCTGACATGTATGGCTCTGAGCCAACTGATTTCAGCTATTCTTCCTCAGGCTCTTCCCTTATTTAGTCACAAATAATAGGTGTCTCTTTTTTTAGTCATACTATATCTCAAATGATCCAAAACAATTTTCTGACGTTGTTGGCATACCTGAATGGGATGTTTCCATGATAGAGGAGTATTCTTCATTGATGAAGAATCACATGTGGGATCTTGTTTCTCTTCCAAAGGGAAGAAATCTAGTTCATTGTAAATGGGTGTATTGGACCAAATATGTTACATATGGCTCTATTGACAAGCATAATGCACGTCTTGTGGCCAAGGGATTTTCACAAGTTGAAGGGATTGATTACTATGATACTTTTTCCTCTGTTTCCAAGATGAATTCTAAACGCCTTATGCTTTCACTTGTTGCTTCCCAAGGTCGGTCAGTCTACTAGATGGATGTAAAGAGAGCCTTTTTGCATGGTGATTTAGATGAGGAAATCTACATGGAGAAACCTCATGGTTTTTTACAGGATTCTTCTCTTATTTTTAGGCTCTAACGATATCTTTATGGTCGCAAACAATCTCCGGGTTTAATCATTGTCATTTTGATCCTACAATTTACACTCAGACACAGAGTATTGATCTCTTGGTTTTGGTTCTATATGTGGATGATTTGATTCTCACAGAGGGTTCTTCATCTATGATTTAGAGTATTCAACAAGAATTGATGGGACAGTTTGATATGATAGATCTGAGGCTTCTGCATTATTTTCTTGATCTACAGGTTCTTCAGTCTTCTGAAGGAATCTCCATTTTTTAGCAGAAGTATGCACTTGATTTACTTCAGCACTTTGGAATGGTTGATTGTAAACCTACCCCTACTCCATTTCAGTGAGGAGTTGCCCTTTCTTCCAGTTTCTCCTCACCAAGTGTTAATCCTTTGTTGTATCGACAAATGTTTGGGAGTTTGTTGTATATTACTCATACACATCTTGACATATCTTTTGCAGTAGGACTTATCTCTTGGTTCTCTCAAGATCCTGATGAGAGTCACTGGAAGGCAACAAAGCACATTCTGAGGTAATTTCAGGGTACTACCTATTTTGGCATTCAATTCTCTTCTGGCGCTTCTTAGCTTGTGAGCTTCACTGACTCTGATTGGGTTGGTTTGGTTGATGACCAAAAGTCCACACCTAGATATTTCTATTGTCTTGTCTCCACACCTATTACATGGTATTGTAAAAATCAATCCTCCATTTATTTATCCTCTACAGAAGATGAGTATCATGTTGCAGTTATTTCTAGTAAGGGGGTTTTTTGGATTCAAAAACTACTGAGATAGTTTTTCATTCAGAAGGATCATCCCACCACTCTTTGGTGTGATAATCAGAGTGACATACACATTTTTCGCAACCAGCGGAACATCAACAGACCAAACACATCAATATACACATGCACTTCATTCGCCAACTCATCCAAGATGGTGTTCTCATCCTATAGTATTTTCCTACTAAAGCGCAACTTGTTGACATCTTCACTAAACCTTTGGAATCACCTCGTTTTCTTTATCTATGACCGATGCTTGGGGTGAAGGAAGTTGTCTATTTGGAGTTATATTGAGACTTCCTACCTTCACTTTTTATGTTGTTTTTCTCTGTTTAGAGGATGATTTTTTTCCTACGGGTTTTCTCCTTTATCCACTTCTGAGAGTTTGTATTGGGTACCTTAGTCGGCCTAGTAGCCAGGACCCATATTTTTGAGTTTTTTGTACTTCCCTAAGTTGAAGTTATGTGGGGGTGTTTATGTATAAGTTTACTTATTACAAGTAGGAAATGCCATCTTTCTTGGTTGTTTATGGACAACCACCATGTTCTTCTTTGACTTATCAGTAGAGTGGTTAAATTGTCCAACCATGTCCTTGTCTTATTACTTCAATGAGTTAGTTATCCATCTATGTTCATCAATGTTGTCTCTCCTTAGCCTATTATAAATAGAGGAGCTCTTCATTGTAATCTGACAAGAAGATCAATTAGATCATTCTCCTTTTTGTTGAAGGTTGTTGGTATTTGCAATCATCTTCTGCCTGTGTTATTGTTTTTTTCTCAATATCTACAATAATTGTGCATGAGTGAGAGGAGTCGTGTACTCCAGGAATCGATCCAAGTTCTTGGACATTGACCTTGATGCAGAAATAAAAGAAGACAAAGATGAAGAAGAAACAATAGCAAAGGAGGTCAGGTTTCCACGTTTCTCTTCCGATCCATTCTTGTTCTCTGGCTCTGGCTCACCCTTGCCAGTTCACATAGGGCTCTTCCAGAAAATCAATGTTGTGGTTACCTTATGGTTCATTTTTAATTCATGTATTTCATAATCATGGATTTTAATACAGATAATCTTCATTGCACAACCGATATAATGAAAACAAAATCCTTGAAACCTGCATAGAGAAAATAGAAACATAGAAAAATTGATGGTGTTGTATTGAATTTCTTCTTATCAAACTTCCACAAATAGGAAAATGCTAATGCAGGTTTCAACTTTTATTGACTCACATGATTGTACGGAGATGATGATTAACAAAGAAATTGTATTGACAGATACAATGATTAGAGATGTCAATGAAAAGAGTTCACATGATTCTTGAAGTCAAACTAGTAATACGTATTTTTGAACTCAAACCAGTGAATTGATAGTTACAATGATTAGAGATGTCAATGTAAATAGTTCACATGATTCTTGAAGTAAAAATAGTAATAAGTCTTTTTGAAATCGAACCAGTAACAAGATTGGATTGCATGAATTGCGAATGCAAGTGGGGAATATCTACTTTGCAACTATTTCTAGTTATTATAACATAATTCTCTTATTATAACACATAACTAGAGAAAAAAAATCAATTCATAGTTGATTTAGAATAGAACATTTTATTTGATGATTAGATTGTTGTGTGTATTAATGTTAATCAAGATGTATCACTATAATAACCATAGAAAAAAATCAATTCATAGATGATTTAGAATATAACATTTTATTTCATGACAAGCTTGTTGTGTGGATTAATGTTAATCAAAATGTATTAGATAGTGATAGTGTGTCACTTTTGTGGTATTGGATGTATTGTTTATCATTGGTATTAAGACTAGCACCGCCACATAATTTTTGGTTGATGAACACCTATAGGCAATAATTTGTGATTGATGAAAGTGGCAATATAAGGAATGAACAATTTAGATCAAATTTGGTGTATAAACTTGATTCAAACCCTAACCATTAACAAGTCAATTTAAATATATCCCCTCGTCTACCATAATTTGTGACTAATGAAAGTGATAGTATAAGGAATGAACAATTTAGATCAAATTTCTTGTATAAACTTGATACAAACCCTAATCATTAACAAGTCAATTTAAATATATCCCCTCGTCTCTTACAAGGTAAGATAATCCATTTGCACTAAAGGGAATGCCAATGCATTCATGCTATTCAAGATGCAATATGTATATGTCGAATACAATTCCCTTTCTCAATGAAGAATCCATTCTCATGATAACGAGTACAATATCTAGTAAAAATCCAAGCCTCAACCATTTAAAAAAATCCCACAAATACAAAAATTGACACACTATGAAAAATTCATGCATGTTACAATGATAGAATCGTATATGGAAATATCAACCCATTATAATAAAGTAGACTTTGTAACCAAACAGCTACAACAATAACACTAAGAAAATTGATCAATAATATATAAATTTGTAAAACAAGGTGGTAAAATGAAGAAATACTAGTTGTTCATTTCATTACAGTGTTAAAATGAATTGTTTTAATCAATGCAAAGTGTATATATCTAGTCCTAACCTCATAATTTGAAGAATTTTTTTTCAATTCCTGCATATTTAATTGAAGAAACGTTTATCAACTATAATCCTGTATATTTAACCAACAATATAACTAAAAAGAATCTATACATAGTCAAACAATGCATGCTAAAAGGCTTTGTTTTAGATTATGACATGACAATAAACCAAAAATGAACAACATGGTCCTTTCAGAACTTATTTAAAACTCACCATGGCACGCATCTTTTGTGGCTTTTTAGAGAGATTTAGTTATCATTGGCACACATACTTAAAATCAATATAAGTCCTCCTTCCAGGGTTGAGCTTTTCTTCACGTCTTGGTCACCTTCGATATTCTCAAATAGTCAATATACCTAGATTTTGGCCACAGTTGTTGTGCCATTGAAGGAGAAACAATGGAGGATTCATTAAAATTAATATCATTTCCATTCTTGTTTGATTGATGATCTATGATCGGTGATAGATACTGAAACAACCCATGTTGTGGTGAGTCTCTCCTCTTTCTTGTAATGTATTTTGAATGATTACCTGGTAATGAACCGAAGCGCCCACGAACACCTGGTAACAAAAAAAATGATGAAGTTAAAAATCTAAACCACTCACTCGGTAAGCTCAGTAAATTCTGCATTAATAACATGATCCACCATTCTTATGATAATCACATAATCACTTTTTTTTAATGACGAATGACAATGTTTTGTCATGAAAGGAAGTTAATGGTTGAAATCACAGCCTTCCATTCAGTGTGACGATGAAGAATATCAAATCACACCCATTAAAAAACTAGCTATAATTAAAAGAAAATTAAATTTGGTTATTTCTAATAGGTGTACGCATATAGACGTACATTGTGAATTATTCATATCTCGGTCTTCTCTTCACTTTACTTGATACAAGGTAAGTGTTGGGTATGTGTTATATTCTTTGCACGACTAGTCCTAGTGTCTGCTACATTGCGTTGGGCATGCAGGAGGGTTTGAGGGGGTGTCAAGGGTTGTAGGGGTTTGGGGGCAGCGCCCCCAAGAATTGTTTTTTCCTCGGGAAACATGTTACATTTTTACCTCATTATTCATGTTGCCTAATTTTTCATGTCCATAGTTGGGTGGTTTTCGACACATGTTTTTTGTCGATAGTTTTTTATTTATGTTTAAGGAATTAGTGTTGTTGACTAATCTAGGTCATTGGGTTAGGGTTTTGGATGTTGTTGGCTCTTATATGTATATTGTATTGTAAACAATGTATCACTTTGAATGAATATAGAATATGTAGGTTTTCCTAGTTTGGGTTTCCAGGGGAAAAATATTTGTGTAATGTATGTATTTTCCATTGTATATTTTATGTTATTTTATTGAAAATCTATTTGCAATAAAATATTGTATAAGGTTAAAATCTAGATTTGGTATCAGAGCTTTGTTGGCTTCATGGGGACGCCTTTCTGATAAAGGGTTTGGCTCAGGACTTTCATAAGCCTTGTTACAGTGGGAGATCTATAGTATTAATTTTTGAGGTGAAAAGAAATGGCGAACAGTTCGAAAATGAAGATCAAGAAGTTTAATGGGAAAAGTTTTGAACCGTGGAAGCTCAAGATGGAAGATCTGTTGGTAGAGAAATATTACTGGTGTTAAGATTTTCCATTACACCAAAACCCACAGGTGTTAGTAAACTTCAAAATCAACAACATCACCTTGAGTGGGCGGTTAGTCTCTTGTCCCCGGTGTGGCGGTTAGTCCATGAGAGGTGCGATGGTTAGTCCAACACCCCCCCTCCGATGTAACTCGAGGGAATTGAACCTGGCCAAGGCTCTGATACCATGCTAAGATTTTCCATTACACCAAAACCTGCTGGTGTTAGTAAACTTCCAAATCAACAACATCACCTTGAGTGTGTGGTTAGTCCCATGTCCCCAGCATGGCGGTTAGTCCACGAGAGGTGCAGTGATTAGTCCAACAATTGGATCACGGTGGATCCAGGACTACAGCTACAGGAAATTCACCATATGACTGGAAAAAGTTGGATCGGAAGGCGAAGAGAACAATCTGACTATGTCTCTCCGATTCAGTATTACTAAATCTGTTAGAGGAAGCTATAGCCAAAGATTTATGGGATAAGTTGGGGAAGTTGTATCATTCTAAGTCCCTAGTAAATAAACTTTCCCTGAGAAATAAGTTGTATAACATGAGGATGAGAGATGGAGACTCGGTGGAAGAGAATTTGAATGTCTTCAATACCATGGTAAGTTAGTTAGTATATGTTGAGATTAAAATTTTATATGAAGATAAGTGTATCATTTTATTGTTCTCTTTACCAGACTCGTGGGATAGTCTGGTTTTGGCCATAGGTAGTAATACAATTTCCTTGAATTTTTATTGAGTGGTCTCATCCTTGTTGTCAGAGGAGATGAGACATAATAACATGGAAGCATAGAGCATAGTTGCATTATTTGCAAGAGGATGCTCCCAGGAAAGAAATAGATCTAAGTCCTCAAGTGGGATATCTAATTCTAAGGATATATCTAAATCTCCCGGAAAATTTACAAAGGTATGCTGGAGATGTGGAAAAGAAGGGCATTACAGGAAGTAGTGTAGATCCATAATTGAGAAAAAGAAGGGATCTGAAGAAGCTCCTTCTACATAAGAAAATACCTCCAAGGAAGAAGGAGTGGATGTGTATTTTGATTATTCAAGTAGACATGCAGATCATGAGGCATGGTTGGTTGAATAAGGTTCATCCTTTCATATGACTCCCCACAAGGAGTGGTTTTATGAATATGGAAGGTATGATGGAGGTAATGTTTTCCTAGGTGATCACTAGACAAAGAAAATAATAGGACGAGGAAAATTCAAGTTGAGGATCATAGATGGAAGAATTATAACAGTAGCTGGTGTTATGCACATCACAGGTTTGGCCAGAAATTTGATTTTTGTAAGCAAAATGGACGATGCACGGGTAAAAACAATATTTGAAAAGGAAACCTGTAGGATGGTTCAGTGAGCAATGGTGTTACAGAAGGGAGTTCATTTTGGAACTCTATATAAGATGCAAGGAATCACTATTAGTGATGGGTGTAATAGTTCCATTGTTCCTGATGTTGGAGTTGAAGAAGAAAGAACTCCTATAGTCTCTAGAGAAAAGGTTATGTTGTGGCATCAAAGACTAGAGGATATCAGAGAGAAGGGTCTTTGACTATTTAACTAATACAAGGTAAAGGTATGGTTTAAGGTATGTATAACTGCTCTCTGGATTTGGATTTCTGTGAACATTGTGTATATGGGAAGCATAATCGGGTAAGATTCCCCTCTGGTGCAACGAGGGAAAAATGAATTTTACAGCTAGTTCACAATGATGTGTTTGGACCTGTGTCAGTTCCATCATTGGGAAAATATGTGTACTATGTCTAATTTGTAGGTGACATAGTACACATATATTTCCTCAGGAATAAATGTGAAGTCTTTGACAAGTTTAAAGAGTTTAAATCTCTTGCTGAAAATCAAACAAAGAAAAGAATTAAGGTGTTGATGATAGATAATGACAGAGAGTTCTGTGGGAATGAATTTGAAGAATTCTCTAAGAAGTGCGGTATAGAAAGGAAGAAGACTACACCTCAACATAATGGAGTTGCAGAAATGATGAACATGACGCTAATGGAAAAATTAAGGTGCATGCTCAGTGGTGACAGGTTAGGTTAAGAATTATAGGTAGAGGTAGTGGGTATTGCATGTTACTTGGTCAATAGATCACCCTCATTAGCGTTGGATGAAGAGAATCCACAAGAGGTATGGACTGGTAAGAAACATTCTCTCACACATCTCAAGGTATTTGGCTGTGAGGCCTATGTTCATGTTGCAACGAAAAACAAGAGTAAGCTAGATAAGAAGGTTGAAAATTGTATCTTTATTGGGTATAAAGATGGTCTCAAGGGTTATAAGCTTTGGAACCTAGAAACTAAGAAGGTTGTGTATAGTCGAGATGTGGTATTTATAGAAATGAAGGATGTTGTTAAACATGAAGTCCTACAAAGTAAGGAAGAACCAGAGAAAATAGAGTTTGATTTAAAGGATGATGAATCAAACTCTACAAAATAACAGGAATCAAAAGAAGAAGATCCTCATACTCCAGTATTGAGGAAATCAATTCGAGAAATAAGGCTACCATAAAGGTATACTCGATATGATTTTTATTCAATTTTTTTTTGTCTATTACTGATGATGATCCTAGAATTGTCAGGGAGGCAATGGATTCATAGGATGGAAATCTCTGGAAAAAAGCCATGGACGAAGAAATGGTAGCCTTGGATAAAAATGAGGCTTGGGATCTAGTGTTGTAGCCGACTGGAAGAAATCCCATTGGCAACAAATGGGTCTTTAAAAGCAAGCTAAATGCAGAAGGAAAAGTGGAGAAATACAAAGCTTGGTTAGTAGAAAAGGGTTATTCCTAGGTTGAGGGAATTGATTTTGGTGAGATTTTTTCTCTTGTTGCCAAGTTAAATTCTATAATATTTATGTTATATTTTGTTGTTGCATTTGAATTTGAAGTAGAATAGATGGATGTGAAGACAACATTCCTACATGGGGATATGAAAGAAGAAATCTATATGAAGCAGTGAGAAGGCTTTGCTGCGAGGGGAAAGAAGGAGTTGGTATGCAATATGAAAAAGTCCATGTATGGTTTAAAACAATCACCAAAGATGTGGTATCGAAAATTTGATACTTAAATGCTGGGACTTGGCTTCAAAAGAAGCAAAGAGGATTATTGTGTGTATTTTAAATTAATTAGTAATCATTTGATTTATTTAGTCTTGTATGTGGATGACATGTTGTTGATACGAAACAACAAGGAGATTATCCAGGATGTGAAAACTTAGTTGTCCTCTAAATTTGACATGAAGGATTTGGGCGCCTCAAATTTCATTTTGGGCATGGAAATTAAAAGAGATCGAAAAAAGAGGAAACTCTAGTTAAATCATAGAAAATATGTCAAGCCAATATTGCAGAGGTTTAATATGCAGGAATGTAAGCCATTCAAGGTCCCTATTCATGTTGGTGTAAATTTATTTGCGGACCAGTGTCCCAAGACACATGAAGAGGAGGAGGAGGACATGTCCCATGTTCCATATGTGAGTGCAGTTGACAGTTTTATGTATGCAATGGTCTGTACCAGACCAGACATTGTACATGGAATGAGATTTTTGAGCAGCTATATGTCAAAACTAGGGAAGGAGCATTGGACAATAGTAAATAAGGTTTTCAGGTATTTGCATGGAACTGGTAGCTATGGATTGTGCTACCAAGGAAGACAAGGATTAGACAGAGTGTTGGACTTACATGGATTTGTGCATGCACATTGGGTTGGAGATCTGGATCATAGGAGACATACAAGTAGGTATGTGTTTAACTTGTTTGGAGGAGCAATCAATTGGATGAGAAAAATATAGGTTGTAGTGGCACTTTCAACTACAGAAGTTGAAAACATGGCATCCACTCATGGAAGTAAGGAAGCAATATGGTTACAAAGATTGTGTTCGGGTATTGGGTTGGTACAACAAATTGTAAGGATAGATTGTGACAATCATAGTGCAATTTTTCTGGCGAAGAATCTGGTTTATCATTCAAAGACAAAGCATATTGATATTCAATATCACTTTTTGAGAGACATGGTTGAAGAAAAAAAAGTGTTGTTGATGAAGGTGGACACTTTGAAGAATGTTTCAAATTCACTAACAAAATCCATGAGCACTGAGAAGTTCTCTTGGTTTAGAGGATCCATGGGCATTGTTTATGTAGATTGTTGACTATGTAACCCTGTAACCCCCTATATGCAAAGAAAACAACAAGTGGGAGAATCTTGGGTATGTGTTATATTATTTCCATGACTTCTCCTAGTGTATGCTACATTGCGTTGGACGCGCAGGGGGGTTTGAGGGGGAGCCTCTAGGCCCCCCCTTCAGGGATTGCAGGGGGCGGTAGCCCACATATGCGGTTCTTAGGGGAAAGCACCCCCAAGAATTTTTTTTTGCCTCGGGAAATATGCCACATTTTTTCCTTGTTTTTCATGTTGCCTCGATTTTCATGTCCATTGTTGGGTGGTTTTCGACACGTTTTTTTTTTCCGATGGTTTTCTATTTCCGGTTAAGGAATTAGGGCTGTTGACTAATCTAGGTCATTGAGTTAGGGTTTTTCATGCCGGTGGATCCTATATGTATATTGTATTGTAAACAATGTATCACTATGAATGAATATATAATATGTTGGTTTTCCCACTTTGGGTTTCTAGGCGAAAAATATTTCTGTAATGTGTGTATTTTCCATTGTATCTTTTATGTTATTTTATTGAAAACATATTTGCAGTAAAATATTGTACAAGGTTAAAATCTACAATAAGGTCATTTTGTTATCAATTAAATAAATACTTATAGCAAAGATGGTAATAAATTTTAAATAATATAATTTCAATCATATCATTGACTTTCCCCTATTTAATGCCTTCTAAGAATTTCAAGGAAAGTTTTTACTTTTCTCAAATGCGTAGATTTACAAATGGATTAGTAAAAATAATAACATTCAGTGATACAATGATTCATACACTAGCACAACCACATATTTTGTGGCTGATAACGCATATAGGCGATAATTTGTCACTGATGAAAGTCGAGAATATAAGGAATGAACAATTTAGATCAAATTTGTTGTATAAAATTGATACAAACCCTAACCATTAACATGTCAAATTAAATATATCCCCTCATCTCTTACAAGGTAAGATAATCCATTTGCACTAAAGTGAATTTGAGTGCATTCATGTTGTTCAAGATGCAAGATGTATATGTCAACTACAATTTCTTTTCTTAGTCAACAATCCCTTCCGATGATAACGACTACAATATCTAGTGAAAATCCAAGCCTCAACCAATTAAAAAAATCCCACAAATACAAAAATTCAACACACTATGAAAAATTTGTGCATGTTACAATGACATAATCGTATATGGAAAGATCAACCCAAAGTAGACTTTGTAACCAAACAACTACAACAATAACACTAAGTAAATTTATCAATAATATATAAATTTGTAAAACAAGGTGGTAAGATGAGGAAATACCAACTATTTATTTCATTATAGTGATAAAATGAATTGAGTTAATCAATGCAGAGTGTATATATCTAGTGCTAATGTCAAAATTTGAAGAAACGTTTGTCAACTCCTGGATATTTAATCGAAGAAAAATTTATCAACTATAATCCTGTATATTTAACAAATAATATAACTAAAAAGAATGTATACACAGTCAAACGATGCATGCTAAAAGGCTTAGAAAATATATATGTTGAGGGATAGTTTCAAAATATGACATGACAACACACCAAAAAAGAGCAACATGGTCTTTTCAGACCTTATTGAAAGCTCACCTGGCAGGCATCTTTTGCATCTTTTCAGAGAGTGTTAGTTATCATTGGCGCACAAACTTAAAATCAATATATGACCTCCTTTTGGGGTTCGGTTTGGCTCCATATTTTGGTCGGCTTCGATATTTTCGAGTAGTCAATATACCTAGATTTTGGCCATAGTTGTTGTACCATTGAAGGAGCAAGAATGGAGGATTCATGATGCAGGAGCATTACCATCATCATTTTATGAGTCGCGGTGGAATATGAGACAACACAAAGCATATTAACTGGTTTAGACTCCAAGGAGGCACAACACTTTAAATTTTGAAACCTTTGTAATTAAAGAGCACATGAGATCAAAAGGCTAGAGCCATTGTATGTACTCCATAAAGTTGTATTTATCTTTAATAACCGTAGATAGTATAGATTTTGAGCATCGACTCATACCTAATATTGTAAATGTGTATTTCTTGTAATAAGGTTAGTGATATGATTGTTTTTATTGAGATGTGAAATCTCTAGAATAGTCTGGAGAGAAGGCTTGATAAGCCCCTTCATGTATAAATCAATGTAATATATGCCAAGGAGAGGTTGTTGGAGCTAGTTGAAACTTTTGTTGGAGGTTGTTGAAGAAATATAAAAGAAGAGAATTACTCTCAAATTTCTGAGACTGTAAATTTGTTTTTTGTTCTTTGTTAAATGGAATAGACACTGTGTTATTGTATTTCTGCATCTATATGTGTGGATGGTGTTCCTTTAATGAATGAATTTATGATTCTATTAAAAATTTCAATTGTTTCTCTTCTGGTAGTCTTAGTGCAAGGAGTGCACATTTCCAACGCAAGGTCTGTGGAGGCCACTCCTTTTACGGATTTAGAAGCTCATGAGAGCTAACGCAAGGAGTGTGTCGACCGATATAGTTCTAAGGGTCTAGCAAAGGAGAAAAGCACTAGTGTGTGCTTGATTTCACTTCTTAAAAGTGAACAGAGCTTAGGAGGGATAGCGAGTGTAAGGTTCCAAGAAGGAACTAGACCAAGTGGGTAAATTCTTAGTTTGAGGAGCGTGGTTGTTAAGCCCTAAAGTCCTTCAGACTTCACCACTTTAGCAGTTTGGAGCTGTGAGTGTTGTCGGAAGACATGGAGTCCCAAAGCTCCGAAGCCCAGAGTTAATCTCAGGCGTCAATTGGTGGGTAAGCATGAGCTATAGATCTCCAAGTTATTCGATATTTGACACTTCGGGTAATTTTGGTGGATAGTTGTGTGGTGTGGAAAAGTCCCAAAGTTTGGAGCCCCGAAGTAATCATCCGTTGTCCGATCAAATTCTTAACTTTGACGTTGGAGAAGAGGAAGGATAGGATAATACCTACACCTGTCTGTTAAATCGCTTTATGACCAGATTTGGCCGGTAAACACTTCGACTCTATTTAGCACATAGTTGGTTGGATTAAATTTTCCCAGAGCCCTGGAGCCTCGAGTGAACATAGGTCATTGGTCAAAGGAGGAGTGTGGACCATTGATCCCTGAAGTCTTCGGGAGTTTGGCGGTTCTACCATTCGGGAGAAGTTGTTACTTGAGGTTGGAGCGGAGAAACTCTGAAGCCCTAGAGTCCCGGAGCGCCGAACTGAGTCCTTTCACTAAGTGACTGGTCCTAGTCGTGGTCACATGCATGAGTCGGCAGGAGAAATGGGACCCTCGCAGATTTGAATTTTGCGCCAATTAGAAGAGAAGCCTATGGGTGAAGTAAAACCAGGGGTTTGTGGGATCGCGAGAACTAATTCAGCTCATGTGAGAGAAGATCCTAGACCGGGAGGTCGCAGCGCCAACCCGTGGGCTAGTGGCGTTTGCACCAATTCATCAACATGAATATCGTTTCCGTTCTTCTTTGTTTGATGATTGGTGATAGATACTAAAACAACCCATGTTGTGGTGCGTCTTTCCTCTTTCTTGTAATGGATTTTGCATGACTATACAATAAAGAACAAAAGTGCCCATGAACACCTGGTAACAGTAAAAATGATGGAGTTAAAAATCTAAACCACTCACTTAGTAAACTCAGTGAATTTTGCATTAATAACATGATCCACCATTATTATGATAATCACATTAATCCCTTTTTTTAATGATGAACGACAATGTTTTTGTCATGCAGGGAAGTTAATGGTTACAATCCAAAGCATATAAAATTGTGTCCATTAAAAACCTAGCTGTAATTAAAAGACTATTAAATCTGGCCATAACCCCAATGCTTAGAGGCATTTCCAAAACAACAAAGATACCACACCACAGCAAGTAAAAATAATAACATTCAATTACACAATGATTCATATAAAATAAAAAACCCGAGTGTTGTGAAGACTACCATAGAAGGTAAAAATAACAATAACATTCAATGACACAATGATTCATATAAAATATAAAACCCCAGTGCTGGGAAGACATTTTGAGAGCCGAGTTCGTTGACCGAGGGGGTAGAGAGCCATTTCTGTACCCGCTGGATCCACCGGCATATAACCTGGGCATTCACTCGACAGTGGTTCATATGGAATATAAAACCGTAATGCTAATGATTCATATAAAATATAAAGCCTCAATGCTCGGAAGACATTTCCATAACCACACAGAAGCTAGTGGTTCATATGCAATATAAAAGCCTAATGCTAGAAAGACATATCTGCACAGATATCCATATAGAAAGAAAAATGCAACCAAAAAAACATATCTTAAAGAAGTCTATTCAGCAAAGTACTATCTTGAACGAGCACGCAGTAATTGCAGATAACAGTATGAAAACTAAAAGGAAACCGATATCAGAGGGCCTTCCTCCGAATTGTGACTGTGTGAGTGAGATTTCTAGATCCGTGGCATTGTCTCTTTGAACTGGTAGGAATTTATTTCCATTCCTCCAATTGAATTCCAGCCTCTTTTTAATGGCCCAGAATATTGCCAGGGACACTAAGGCAGAAAGAGCAAAAGGCAAAGGCCATATATGACAACGTTTCACTGGAATAAAGACTGAGAGAAGTGCCGCTTGAATCGTCACATCCATAGCCAAGAGTGGAGTAATTTCTTTTGCATCGTCTTCGCCTCTCATTGCCAACTCTTTCACCAATCTTTTTCCACCTCTACGGTAACGTCCTCTCCTCTTACCCATTCTGCGCTTCCCGACTCCCTCTTGTGTAAGTATCGACTTCTATAAAGATCTTGGCTCCCTGTCGATCTAGATATCTATTTCTTCCACGATCTCTTCTGGCTTTATATAGCACTTCCCGTTCCATGGTTCCATGTGTGATTTTCCCAAACTCCTCAGGGAAAAGGCCTCCACCCTCTCTCATTTCTCCCCCGATGTTTCGAGGAAACATAGAAGGGTCCCTAAATCGAGGGAGAAATGAGACGAGGGTGTGGGGCCCTTCAGTCATTTCTAAAAATGCATTTCTCTCTCTACATGAAATGCAAGAGGGAGAGAAGCATTTTTAGAAATGAGATGGAAAGATGCATTTTTAAAAATGAGCAAGGGCTCCACACCTTCGTCATGCATTTTTAGAAATGAACACACAGAAATGAACACACCCTCGTCATGCATTTTTAGAAATGAACACACAGAAATGAACACACCCTCGTCATGCATTTTTAGAAATGAGCAAGGGCCCCACACCCTTGTCTCATTTCTCTTCTAGAAATGCATCTTGCAAGAGGGAGAGAGGCATTTCTAGAAATGAGCAAGGGCCCCACACCCTCGTTTTCGTGAATCACCACACGTATTCTCATTGATTAAACCATTCTAAAATATAATAGATTTACAAAGTATCTAAACACTAACGAAGTCAGAATCAGAAGTTGTTGTCCCTACTATTCTATTATTAGCAGATATCTATAAAGGAAGTTATTGTCCATACTATTTATTGTATGAATAAAAGAAGGGGTAGGTAATATCCTCTGCTTTAGTGTCTGTTAAATAGTCTGTTTTATTGTATGATTCCCTCCTCGCTCTCCTTCCTCCGACGAGCCATCCTTCCTATTTTAGTTTAATTGAATAGAAAGAAAAGTTGTTAATCAGTAACTTATCTATTGAATAGAGGGAGTAACGAGCTTCTAGATTCCAATTTTGTATGATTTAATTGTCAAGAACAATAGAACATTTTATCATCCTTTGTATTAATATCACGTGAATTTGAAATAAACAAATGGCCAGCATGATTAGCTCATTTTAGTCTTGTCTTTTTGAAAGAGCCGAATTTATGCACATTTATAAAGGATTTAGAAAGGAAAGAAGAAACAATTAGTTTGAGTATGCTATTGAGTTGACAAGTCGTTCACATTGACTATGCTATTCAAAAACTATTAAAAAACTATTACGAGTTAAAATATCATAGTTCATGAAAAATAAATGTCAATACTTTCTATTCAAACTATAATTATATCATACAAAAGTTTCACATGGAAATAACATAATATTATAATTCACTCATTCTCAAGATAATTCAAAGAAAAGCAATATTAACTACTCAACATTCAAAGAACAACTATTACAATATTATAATTCACTCATTTCATTAGAATATGGTTCAAGATAATTCAAAGAAAAGCAATATTAACTACTCAACATTCAAATAACAACTATTACAATATTATAATTCACTCATTCCATTAGAATATGGTTCAGGATAATTCAAAGAAAAGCAATATTAATTACTGAACATTCAAAGAACAACTATTACAAGAACAACTATCACAAGTTGTATTAGGATGTAAATAAAAATTTTCCAAAAAAATAGTGGAAATATAACGAGTAATATCATTCCACCAACAACAAAATATTTGCATGAAAAATCAAATCCTAGCCTTTACACCTTAATTGCATACTTTCCCATAGGAAAATACATCTCTTTCTTCTTTTGTCTCTCTATCTTCAGTGATGCTTGATATGAAAACAAGAGACATGGTATATTAGTGCATCAACGAACTCATGCATGACCAATACTCTATCCAATCATGATATTCCTTGGTATCAAAATCCATAACTAGTAGTTCCACACAAATACTTGAAAACCCTATTTAGTATTGTCTAATGCTCTTTCCCTAGTTTTGACATATACCTACTCAAAACTCCCATTACATGTGTAATTTATAATCTAGTACAGACCATTGCATATATCAAACTACCAACCGCACTAGCATACGAAACACATGACATGTCATCTTCATCTTCTTGTGTCTTGGGACACTGATCTGCAAATAAATTTACACCTACATGAATAAGAACCCTAACCTTTCTACATTCCTGCATATTAAACCTTTCTACATTCCTGCATATTAAACCTCTGTAATATAGTCTCGACATATTTTCTCTAATTTAACCAAAGTTTCATGTTTGCTCCATCTCTTTTAACTTCCATGCCTAAAATGAAATTTGCAACACCAATACCCTTCATATCAAATTTCTAAACAACAACTGAGTTTTCACATCATGGATATCTCCTTGTCATTTCATATCAACAACATATCATCCACATACAAGACGAAATAAATAAGACTATCACCAACTAATTTGGGATACACACAATGATCAACTTTTCTCCTTATGAAGCTAAGTCCCAACATATAAGTATCAAATTTTTGATACCACATCCTTGGTGATTTATTTAACCCATACTAGGACTTTTTTCATCCTACATACCATCTCTTTCTTTCCCTTCACTGGAAAACCTTCTAGCTGCTTCATGTATATTTCTTCTTCCAAATTCCCATGTAGGAATGTTGTCTTCACTTTAAAATTAGGAGCAACAAACACAAATAAAATAAATTTAATAGAGGTTAACTTGGCAACAAGAGAATTGTTTTCACTAAAATCAATTCCCTCTACCTGGGAATAACCTTTTTCTACTAATCGAGCTTTGCATTTCTCCACTTTGTCTTCTGCATTCAACTTCTTCTTAAATATCCATTTGCTTCTAATGGGATTTCTTCAAACTGACAAATCATTAGATCCCAAGCCTCATTCTTGTCCAAGGCTGTCATTTCTTCAACCATAATATTTTTCTAGAGTTTTCCATCCTCTAAATCCATTTCCTCCCTAACATTTCTAGGATCATCATCAGTGATAAACAAAGAAAAATTAGAATGGAAATCAGGTGGAGCATACCTTTCTGGTTACCTTCTTTTCCGAACCAATCTCCTCAATAATGGTGATATGGATTTATGAGTGGAAGGAAATGAAAACCAAAGATTCATAATATTAACACAGATACACAGTGAACAATAACAGAGATACAATCAAACTTGAATTCTATTAATTAATAAATATGTTGAAAACTGTAAAATGCATACTTAAAACAAGCTTGCTAGAATGGTGGCAGCTTATCTCTGAGAAGAGATGTGACGGCTACGCTAATTCACAAGAAGATGAGCACAATGAGGCTCTGAAGGAATTTTTATAATAAACATCAATTCCAAAACCATAGACATCCAAAAACCTAACCCTAGGAGATGAAGCGCCAAAAGTCATGTGGGCCCTGTTGGGGTAAGTTAGTACGTCAACTTTTGGGGTCGTAAGATTTTCATATGATCTTTGTTTAGGGCGCATGATAATTCGTTTGAAAGGTATTGACGAGGAGCTTCATTTAAGGGGCTCACTGAGAGCCTTTGAATTTAATTGGGGTTCTTCATCGTGAAAAACCATCGTTTAGGCCCTCAAAATGGCCTTAGAAGTTCAGGAACCAAAAAACTGCTAAAAATAATAAGTTGTCAAAAAATTGTTTTGATCCAGTTGGACAAGGTGGGTTGCCACCGAGATCCTCCTATATCAATCCTCCCCCTTTGGAATAAATGGTCTCTATTGCATTGAGTTCCCCCATCAGATGAGGAAATTTCTACTGAGTTTGGCCCCGGGTGAGCCAATTGCCTTGGTGCACGAGCTGCCCTAATTTGATAACTTGATAAAGTTGGATCTTCTACTAGCGAGTTCCCTTGACCTGTGTGTCCAAGATCTAATTAGTGGATGTATGTTCCATGCATTCAAGGTTGAGATTTGTTTTTTTCAACTGTTCTGTTGTCTATGAGGTGTCCAATAATGGTGAAAAATAAGGCTGAATGAGGTCCACGTTGAACATTGGGTGCAATCCAAGGAAGGGGGGGAGGTTGAGCTCAAAAGGGTTGTCACTCATATCCTTAGTGATGGTGTAGGGTCCATAATGGAGTGGACGAAGCTTACAATGAGGCCTTGTAAGACGTTATTTCTACTAGTGCAACCAAACTTTGTCTCCCACCTGAAACTCGTGTGGTAGCCAGTGTTGATCATGGCGCTGCTTGTACTTGCCATTGGAATTATGTAAAATATGCTAAACTTATTGGTGGATGTGTTGGATACTCTTAATGAACCAGGTGTCTTTGTCAACTCTAGTTGGATCATGCAACGAGTCTTCAAGGATGGTTGCAAGGGGTAGTGCACCATCCATGGGACCCAATGGTGGAAATCCCAACCCCAGCTGAAAGGGGTTGTGGTTGGTTGAGCTATGTATGCTTCTGTTGTAGTTTTGATGAACATAGGGAAGACTCTCATCCCAGGCACGAGGGTTCTTGGAATTGTAAATGCACAAGATGTCTATGATCATACGGTTGATGAACTCGATTTGGCCATCCATCTGGAGGTGGAAGGCAGTGGACTTGGTGAGCTTGGTGTCCAACAGTGACCAGAGGCTTTACCAGAACCTGCTAAGTAAATGATTGTCCCGATATGAGATAATGATTTTCGGGATCCCAAAGTGTACCCACACTTGTTCAAAGAAGATCTTTGCAGTGGCCTTCGTTGTGATTCTTTTCTTGCAGGCAATCAGAATCTCCATCTTAGAAAAGAGATCAACAAAAAAAATATCATAGTCATTTCCCCTATTGGTGGATGGGAGGTTCAACATGTAATCCATTGAGAGGGATTCCCAGGGCCTCTCAGGAGTAGGCAGAGGAGTGTACAGACCTTGTTTCTTAGTGGTCGATTTGGAAATAACACAAGAAGTATAGGACCAGATACACTTGTTGACATCCTGTCAAATTTTCAACCAGTAGAAATGTCGTTGCAACATTGTCATTGTCTTTTCCACATTGAAGTGTCCTACCACCCAACCATAGTGAGATTACCAAATCAACTTCACTCGCTCTCTTGATGGAACACATACATGGCCCATACGGGACAACAACCTGTCCTGTAGATGAAAATTAGTGATAGTTGTGTTTTCACCCAACATCTAGTAGGTGTTGGCAAAGTCAGGATTTGTCTCATAGAGGTGGGGCCATTTGGAGGTCTTGTGGCTACAATAATCGAGAACTGTGGTGAGTTCCATGACTGAAGGTCGATTGAGGCAATCAATTACTCAGTTGGTACTTCCTTTTTGATACTTGATGTTGAGGTGGAAATGCTACAAATATGTGGACCACTTCTGATGGCGGTCATTTTGTAATTTTCCTTGTGTCTGTAGGAGCTGCAGTGGCTTATGATCAGTGTGGATGTCTGTTTCCTTCTCGATAATGTAATGCCTCCACTGGCGGTAGGCTTGCACAATGGAGTACATTTCTTTGTCGTAAGTAGGTTACTTATGAACAACATCTGATAGTGTCTCACTATGTTAGGCCACGAGGTGGTCTTCCTGAGTGATGACTGCACCCACAACATAGTCTAAAGCATTTGTCTCAATCTCAAAAGGTTGTTGCAGGTCAGGTAATGAAAGCACTGGGGTGGAGCAAAAGCGCTACTTTCGATCATGAACAATTTCTGTTGGGACATACCCCACACAAATTTTTCCTTACCACCACCCCTATTTATTTCACTAAGGGGCCATTCAATATGGGAGAATACCAACATGAAACTTTGATAGAAATTGTAAAGGCCTAACAAGATATGAAACTAAGTGAAAGTGATTGGGGTTGGTCAGTCACTGATGACTTGGAACTTGGTTGAATCAACATGCACACTGTGCGCATCAACAATGTAGCCTAGGTACTGGACCATGTCCATGCCGAATGAGCATTTCTCCAAGTTGACATATAGCTTATGATCCTGTAGAGTGTGTATAACATGATGAATATGATGCAAGTGTTCTGCCTAAGTCATGTTGTAGACAAGGATGTCATCCAGATACACCACCACAAAATAATTAGTGGAAGGCCACAATATATCGTCCATCATCCTCATGAAAGTTGTTGGGGAATTTGTCAAACCAAAGGGCATGATCAACCATTCAAAAATACCTTCTTTTGACTTGAACAAAATTTTCCATACATATGTTTGTTCTATTGGGAGATGGTAGCCAGACTTCAGATCAATCTTTCTAAAGTATTTGTCCCCCTTGAGTTGATCAAGGAGATTTTCGATTTAGGGAATCAAGTATCAGTTCCTGACTGTGATTTTATTTAGGGTCCGGTAATCAATGCAGAGTCGCCAAGTCCCATATTTCTTTTGCAATAGCATGATTAGGTTTCCACAAGGTGATGATCTAGGTCGGATGTTCCCCTTGTGTAGTAGTGCTTGGATCTGATGCTTGATCTACTGATTTTCTAGCAAAGAGCGATGATAGACTGGCCCATTGAGTAGAAATGCACTGGGGGTCAGATCGATGGGATGCTTGACCTGATAGTGCCAAGGTACCCCAATAGGTGATGAGAATATGTCTTTGTATTCTTCCATGAACTTATCCAGTTGCTTCTGCTGAGCGGAGAGTTTGGCCACAGAGTCCATGGATGTGGCTGCAACCTTTCTCTCACTCTGATATCGAATCATGAAGAAGACAAAATTCTCGATCTAAGAAATGATGTTCTTTCACTACTTGACAGAGATCAAGTAAATAACACTAGGTGGGACTACCTCAAGAATCTTGTACAATTTCTTGTTCAAGGTAATAATAACACTGTGAAGCCTAGACTCCTATACAACATGACTTTCCATAAATAAGGTTGTCCCAAAAGAACATCAAAAACTTCAAGGGGAGCAACATCACACAATAAGTCATCTTTGAATGTCTTGATGTCGTATGACAAGTGACATTGTTGGCTGATGCAAAGATCCCTTCCTTGACGAAGCCATCCCGTGGAGTGGGGTTGCAGGTGTAGTGCTATCAACAGGGCTAGTCGCTTGATGACCTCTGTTGAGATGAGGTTCTTTTGGCTACCGCTTTCAATGATGAAGTGTAGCAGAGTTCCTTTTACCCACATCTGTGAATTAAATATGTGCTCACCTTCCTATGGCTCATCAGGTTCACCAAGTTGGATATTAGTGGTGGCAATGGTGGCATTGGGTTTTACGTCAATGATGTGTCTTGCCTTTTATGGTTCTGACTCAGATTCATAACTTGCATCTGATTCAAAGGCTTTTACCTCAACCACCAATGATTACTTTGAGAGGCAATGAAGAATGTTATGTCAGGGGATCTTATGGAAGTTGCACCTTTTCCTGGTATCTTTCCTTGTCTTCCTATTGTCCTTATTCTCCAACGACTTGGAATGGTTGTCCTGAGGTTTCCCATATTTTATCTATACTTTGTTTAGTCGATTGGGGATGTCATTTCCCTTCTTATTTTGTGAGGGGTTCCTAGACCCAAAGTGTTGCTTCTTTTGTTTCATCTTTTTCTCGATTTGGCCAGCATATCGAGAGGTCACGCCCAAGGATGAGATGTCCAAAAACTCCATTTATTTATGGATGTATCTATGCAGATTGTCGCGGTACTTGAGCACTGGATGTCACTCATAATATTTTATACCCATATTGGTGTGCAAGGTATGGAAGAAATTAGTGAACTATGGCACTGTTGGGTCTCTCTCATGTCACAGTGTGGTCGATCTTGTATAAAAGTCATTGTAACTTCCAACATGGTAGTGTTGTTTCTTAATAAAATCTCTAAGGGAACCCCAAATGGGTGAAAATGCAAATAATTTGGATCCCTCTAATTCCTTTTTCTCAAATAAAGCCTCCCACAAATATTTAACATGGGGGACGGCCTTGAGGAGCACCAATGTAATCTTTTCTCTATCGAAAAATTTGTGGACAAACAAATACCCTTCTAGAAGGTTTAATTATTTATCTATGACATCCACATCTATTTGACCTTCAAATATAGGATTATAAAAATTTATTTGTTCCTTGAAGGGGTTGTCGCTTTCGCTTGAGGTGGATGTGTCACTTGTTGGCATCCGTCAAAGGACTTGTGCAAACATGTCCATCATTTCGTTCCTCTGTCTCTTAAAGGATTCCTCGAGCAACATTTTGAAAGGATATCTTGTCCCGTCATATTTATTTTCTCCCACCATGGATGGTTTCTTAGGCATGCAAGAGCAGTTGTCCTTAAGAAAAACAAGCTCGAGACCCAAATCTCTATACCTTGATCGCATTGAGGACATGCATTAAAAAAATTGACAAGGAGCAGACCGCTCTGATACCACTGATCCAAATTTATGATAAGAACGAAATGAAAACCACAGATTTATAATACTAACACAGATAAATAGTGAATAATAATGTATATATAGTAAAACATGACTTCTATTAATTAATAAATATGCTGAAAAATGTAAAATGCAGACTAAAAACAAGCTTGCTAGAATGGTGGCAACTTATCTTTGAGAAGATATGTGATGGCTACGTTCATTCGTAAGAAGATAAGTAAAATGAGGCTATGAAGGAATTTTTACAATAAACATCAATTCCAAAACCATAGACATCCAAAAACCTAACCCTAGGAGATGAAGCACCAAAATTCATGTGGTCCCCATTGGGGTAAGTTAGTACGTCAACTTCTCGGGGTCATAACTTTTTCATACGATCTTCGTTTAGGGCTCACGATAGCTCGTTGGATAGGTATTGATGAGGATCTTCATTTAGGGGGCTCAATGAGATACTTTGGCTATCTTTGAGGTGTTTTATCACGAAAAAACATCGTTTAGCCCTCAAAATGGCCCCAGAAGTTCAAGAACTGAAAAATTGCTAAAAATAGTAAGGTGCCAAAAAAACTGTTTTGAGCCAGTCGGACAAGGTGGGTAGCCACCGATATCCTCCTGGATCAAATAGAGTATGGGGTTATTCTTCTTCCGATTCCTATTCTTATGTAGAGTTTGATTCATTATTCTTCAATTCAAACTCTATTTTCCCTAGATCTTCATCCTTGGGTAGGACTTCTAGTTTGAAAATATCTTTGATTTCTATTAATACCACATATCAACTATACACTACCTTCTTAGTTTATGGGTTCCAAATATTATAACTTTTCAAACCATATTTATAGCCAATAAATATACACTTTTGATCCTTTTATGTAGCTTAATTCTATTTCCCTTTGGAACATGTACATAAGCATCAAAACCAAATACCCTGAGATGTATATGAGAGGGATTATTAGCAACCCATACCTCATGTAGAGTATTTTCATGTAAAATAGATGAGGATGATTGATTGACTAGGTAACATTCAATACCCATTGCCTTTGGCCAAAACTCTATCCTAAACCAACACAACTAAGTATACTCCTTGATTTTCCCATCAATGTCATATTCATCATTTCTACAACTCCATTATGTTTGGGGTGTGTATGGATTATTCTTCTGCCTTGCTACGCCACACATATTACAAAATTCTTTGAATTCATTTATATGGAATTATCAACCATTATCTATCCTCGACACCTTAATCCTCTCCTTCCTCTAATTCTCCATAAGAGTCTTAAACTCTTTAAATTTGTCAAAGACTTCAGATTTCATCCTGAAGAAACAAATCCATGTATTCCTTGAGAATCCATCTATAAATGAGACATAGTAAATATATTTACCCAGTGATGGAACTAATATAGGTCCAAACACATAATTGTGCACCAACTGTAATATTCCCTCTTCCCTCATAGTACCAAAGGAGAATCCTACATGGTTCTTATTATCATATAAGAAATGTTCATAGAAATCAAAATCTAGAGAGAAATCGATCATACCTTCAACCATACATTTACTATGTAGAACCTGAAGGCCCTTCTATCCGATATTCCCTAGTCTTTGATGCCACAACATAATATTTTCTCTAGAGACTATATGATTTTTCCTTCTTCAGATTCAATCTCAGGAACAATGGAATTGTTGCACCTATCACTAATAGTGACTCCCATAAACTTATATAGAGTTCAAATTTTAACTCCCCTCAACAACACCATTTCTCCTCAAACCATCTACAAGTTTCTTTTTCAAGCAATGTTTTTACACCTGTATCATCCATCTTACTTGCAGAAACCAAATTCATGGCCAATCCTGAGACGTGCAGAGTGCCAAGGAATGCTCTAATCTTACCATTCATGAGGTTTAACTTGACTGTTACTCATCCTACAATTTTATCTATCAATTCATCTATTAGAAAAAATCACCCCCATCATACCTTTCATATTCGTAAAACCACTCCCTGTGAGGAGTCATATGAAAGGATGCACCTAATTCGGCAAACCAATCCTCATGATCTACATGTGTGCTTGAATAATCCAACACTACTACATATGGGAAGATTATTCCACGAAAATTTTCCACGTTTCCATGATTTTCATATATATATTTTTAAATTGGGCGGGATTTTTGTTGTTATTGCCACGGAATTTCGTCGCTATTGCCACAAATAAGATTTTAAAATTGGGTGGGATTTTCATCGCTATTGCTAGGAAAGTTTGTCTCTATTGCCACAGAAGTTCGTTGCTATTTCCACGAAAATTTTGCCTATCTCAAAATTTTGTCGCAAGAGAGACGATTTCCGGTTATAACCATTCCAGTCTTCGACAAAGTGACCTAAATATAACAAATAAACATCTCTCCATTTGATAGGTAATCCTAATTAAACAAATAAACATCTCTCCATAAATTAACAATGGTAATTCTATTCAATAAAAACATTGTTATGTAATCAAGAGTTTTAAATAACAGTCAAACAAAAACTCTAGTCCAAGACATTTAAATTTCAACTTGGAGTTTTTCTAATGCACCCAAACTCTCAAACAATAATTTTTTAACTTGAGGTAAACATAGGCAAACCCTGTGTTGAGACGTTTTAAAATGTTTCGACCAAGAATTTAAGTCTTATCCAAAATATTATTTAACTTTCAATCAAGATATTTCAATGACTATTTTCTTGATTGACACAATAAATATCACATTTTTTCACAAGCTTCTTTCCAAAAAGTGTTACTCGTCTTCACATTTTCACCCCGTAGTACTTCCCTTGGATGAAGTTTTCCACTTGCACCAATCCCACGTCTTCATTTCCCTATCATTATGTTGTTGAAGTTCTATCTCTATATTGCCATCACCTATGGTTACATTGTCAAAATGAGGATGGAAGGAAACCTAAAATGTTGTTAGATAAAATGAACCTAAAGTCAAGTAGGAGCCCAAGGAGAGGATTCAAGGGAACATATAGTTAAGTTGTCAAAATGAGGATGGAAGGAATCCTAAAAATGTTGTTAGATTAAAGAACCTAAAGTGAAGTAGGAGCCCAAGGAGAGGATTCAAGGTCATCTTTAGCACACTTGAGGTGATACGCTCACATGCCTCTGTAATACTTCTCTTGACTATGTTAATATATAGACCACATTTCCGCCCCAAAAAACATTTTCTTCCCTAGTTCATGTCATTCAAAGAAGTAGAATGATTTTGGCAAACCAACCAACAATATAAGGATTTGTCATTAGTAAGAAATAATGGAATTTTGGTTGATTGGTTGTTTTACTCGTTATTATAAGAGTGTTTGGTCACTTTGCACACAAACCTATTACTAATAAGTGCTAAGAACAGAAATTTGGGTGTTAATTGGGTTTAGTTTGTGATTTTTATCCTCTACAAGATTAATGAAAGGCAGAGATATTTAAAAAATGAGATGAAATTTGGTGAATAAAATATTTATAATTTTTTTTTTGCAAATACATAAATTCATTCTTTTGGTAAATCAACTAAATTTTTATTGATATGAAGCTTATATGAAAATACATTGATCAAATTTTTTTAACCCATAATGTTTTCAATCTACCTTCTAGGTCACTCTAACCATTGTCATTGACCATCTCATACAAAAGGATGTCAATATCAACAAGATAAATGAAATCCCTATTCAAATTTTAGGGACTTTCTTTCAAGAATATAACTATAGCGTGAAGAGTTAGAATAGGTGGCCTGAGCATGGATAGAGTCGTAATTTCGGGCCTTACCCGAATTATCATTATATCAGTGGGAACATGAGCCAAAACATAGGTGGCCTGAGCATGGATAGAGTCAGAATTTTGGGCCTTACCTGACTTATCATTATATCAGTGGGAATAGGGGCCAAAACATAGGTGGCCTGAGCATGGATAGAGTTAGAATTTTGGGACTTACCTGACTTATCATTATATCAGTGGAAACAGGGGCCAAAACATAGGTGTCCTGAGAATGGATAGAAGAATTTTGGTCCTTGTCTGACTTATCATTGTATCAGTGGGAACAGGGGCCAAAACATAAGTGGC
>JZKD02S0914443.1:78060-93177 GCA_000966675.3 Picea glauca
AATACATAAATACCTTTCTCTCTCACTTTTACATCACATCAATCCATCTCATCTCATATGGTTGCACTATCCCTCTTCCAAACTCTCTAAATAATACATTATCATCCTTCTACCTAGATGCACTCTCACTCTACTATTCTCATTCTAAATCCCAAACCTCCCCAATGTTTTTTAACTCAATAATTGTTTTTTCTACCACACACCAATTAAAAAAATACATATATGATCTATTATACCTAGTTCCATAATTGCTTTCCCTTGTCCTCTCGTTGGTTACAAAAATGATAATTACAATAATTTTACGAGATAATGTTTGCACAATGTAGGATTCACAAGAACTAGCACCCAATCACTACACTTTTATATACAATAGTTCCTTCGGAAATTGTTCCTCACCAGCTATAATATTTATGTCATTATTAGCTAACTTTTCCAGCAATTTAGAACTACATATATAGAGTTAGATTTACAACCATTTTTTATTAAAAAATGCCACAGCCTTATCATTTTATTTCTATGTCTATTCAGCCAAATATTGGCCACATCGACACTACACACCTTAGATGGCTTCTCTAGTTATAACTACATACCTATATAGATAGATGTACAACCATTCTTTCTTAAACAAGAACAACACCACAACATTAGAATTCCATTGCTACATCTACTCACTCAGATATTGTCCACATAGACACTACACCTCATATGGTTTCTCTAGATAAAAATACATACCTATCTAGGTAGACGTACAACCATTCTTTCTTAAACAACAACAACAAATCCTTAGCATTCTATTGCTATGTCTACTCAGCTATATATTGTCCAAAACAACACTACACCTCAGGTGGCTTCTCTAGCTCTTTGATGCAGACCCACGACCCTAGGGCCAAGATCCACACAAGATCATTCTCCCTCAGATCCGTAGAAATGAAATAGTTCTTTCAGTCCCTCACTGGAATCCCATGAACCTGATCCATAGGTCCTTCACAAAAACTCCACTGGCACAATAAATGCACTTGGCGTGAGTCTTCACCTCCACACAGACACTAGATATGACCGCGACCTTTTCTGAAAATGAATTTTGGGTTTCATGACTTCGCAAATCCTGATGTCGAGTCTCTTGAATCTTTAATCTGCGAAACCTGAAATGCCGAAATGCCAAAATGCCAAAATCTTTGACTGCAACCCCACTCCAAAGATACACTGTGTTTCATGACTTCGGGGTTTTCAACGCAAAGTGCCCCGACTCCTTGTCCTCGGAATTTCTGAAATGTCGAACCCCGAAATGCCGAAATGACAAACTGGTGGGTGAGTGACAAGCACCCCACTTGAGTCTTGTCCACGTGACCCTGTCCCATGACCTACGGATACTCCTCCAAACGATTTCGGGTTTTTGGGTTTCGGGGAATCGCGATGCAAGGCTGCAACGATCCTTGGCCCTTTGAACTCTCGGGTCCTGAAATGCCAAAATACCAAACCCCGAAATGCCAAAATTCCACTCCAAAGGGAGAAGAACAGTTGTGAGCCTCCCTTGATCCGACGACTTACGTTATTTCAGGGTTTCATGGGTCAAGAGTCTTGACTCTTACCCTTTTCATCCCCCGGTATCCGAAATGCCGAAATTTCGGTCTATGTCCCTCTTTAACCAACAACTACGATCCAACTGGATCGATAGCCCACATCCTTTCAGGAATTTCCCTGAAATCTTGACCGCTCGCCACATGTCCTCCTGTGGATGGTCACGATGCTTTCGGGATTTTGTGAGCTGGAACCTCTTGTCTCACGAATCCTTCTCCTTGAACTCCCAGTATCTGAAACCCGGATGGATTTCGGATCTCCTCCACACGTCCTCTGAGATGGATGACCTTGCTTCTTTCGGGACTTTGACAGGTTCTCTCTCCTTTTCTTATACGAGGGTTAAACCACATGAACCTTCTTGTGAATCCGATGTCTATCGGTCCCCCACGCTAGATCTGACGGCCCATATCTGTTTCTCTTCCTTGTGCATTTTCCTGCATGCGTCTAGTCATAGATTTGATGACCCAAATCTCGCCTCTCCAACTAATCTAACGGAAACTGTTCTCCCTCCTGAGCTCATGCTTCTCCTTCCTTCCTTAGAATATTTCTAGATCCAAAAGGCCTCGGCCTTTGTCTCTCCTACGAAGCTTGTAACCTTGGCTCCTGCTTGTATTACTGAAAACTCTGCCCTTCCTGAGCTTTGTTCACTCTGAAACCTCAAAATATTTCTCGACCTCTACACTCCTTGCAGGGTCCCTGCACACAACTATGTTATCCGTCCTGAGCTTCATACTTGAAACAAATTCTTCCTGCGCTCACTCCTGCACTTGACGAGCCTTCAGACGACTGTCTATCAACACTTCACTCGAGTGTTGGCCTAGTGCACTCCTTGCATAGGTCTTTGTCCTCGTTGAGCTTCAACTGCTCAGACCTCAATGGTCTCTACCCCTTTCTCTCCTTGAAGGGATGTAAATTCCCTATGGAAACTTCCTACTCAAACACGCTTTTCTGAGCCTGTAGGGTGTTCAATAACCCTGTGAAGGTCTTCCCTTGACACTTCTCTTCTCTCTGAACTCAAACAAGAGTTCCTTCTATGCACACTTTCACCAACTCAATTCCCTCTTGGAAGAGTTCTCCAGAATCTTCAGTGACTTTGTCTTCTCACCGAACTCGAAATAGAGTTCCTCCTATGCACTCTATGCATGCACTCAATGCCCTCTTGGTAGAGTCTCACTGAATTCTCAGAAATTGTATCTTCTCTGTGCCTTCCTCTGCACAGTCTTACCTCCAAGGTGTTCAACAACCTTGAGGCTTCTCCCTACATCTAAGACTTCCTCTGGTGCACCCTCCTGGCACGTCTCTATCTGAAATTCCTTAGAATTCATAAGTGCACTCTATGCATTGGATTACATAACCCATAGTGTTCTGTCATGCAACCTCTTGCATGAAGCCACAAAGAAACCAGACCTGGAATCAAAGAACTCAATAGACAATGAATTTTGTCTATAACCTGCAAATGAAAACTAACATACATCTACAACATATCATAACACACATATGGCATTCATTCATAAACACAGAATAACATGCAGGAAAAACTACTCTTTGTATTAATCAAGAAATGCCTCTTTACAATGTGTTTGAGCTTGGACTGCAACATAGTCTCATCTCTCCTCTCTTCTCTAACCTATCTGCCTTCTCTAAAGACTCTATCTCTTCTCTAAACAGATACAAAGGATCCTTTTAGAAAAGAGGGGATCCTCAAGCTCTTCCCTCCATATCACCAACTCTCATTAATTTTCATTCAATTACATTGAATGGTTGTCTAGTCTGAATCGGATCTAGATCTCAGCCTTACAAGCAATTAAGGAAACCGTTATCTAAAGCCTGCACACATGCATGTCTTTTGGCTCTTCGAGCCTTATAACATTTAATACAAATTTGAAAAACTTGAAAAACAACGAGAAGGCTGCGCCTCTCTCCTCTATTGAATGCACGCTTGATGTGTTGGTTGGCTGGCACATAGCTGGATTGGAGCGATGCTCTTGCATCATACTCCTATGTTGTGAAAAATTTCTCTAGCTCCTACTCATGAGCTTCCCAACTTCACTATTGAAATCCACCTAGATCCCAAACAGTTCTTTGGAGTTGTCCATCCTCTTCATCGCTTCGCTTTTGTTGCTGCATCTGTTGCCCTGCTACTATGGTAGGTTCTCCTATGCTTAGCTTCCCTTTGTTGACCACTTCTGCTGATTGGATCATCAGCCTTCTAATCTCCTCGATCTCCTCATCCAGCTGCTACAATGGCTGGCTTTTTCCTTGCAGTCTCCTCGGCTACACTTCTTCCTTGCAAATGGGTAGATCAACTAGATCTCCCATGCCATATTTTTCCTCTTCTGTGCCACTAGCTGGCCACGCTGCTGTAGACTCCAATTCTGCAAATTTCTCATTGAACTGTTGCTCAGCTTCTTCCTATGGAATTTCTATTGCTGCTATTTCTCCTACTAGCATACTTCCATCTTCTTCCATCTTCTCCCCAGGCTGGTATGCTCCTCCATCTGTCTTCAACTTAGCCTGTTGGATGTGCAAGATTTGTACCATCACCCTTCTCTCTAGGGCTTCCAATTCTTGATACAAATCAACAAAATCCATGTTGTCTTCTTCCTCCTCTTCTTCTGCTACTGCAAGCTCCAGTGTTGCAGTCATCTCCTTTTCAGCTTCCTGGCTGAAAATTTTGAGCCATTCTTCTGAATGCTCATCTCCTTCTCCTTGGGAAAACATCAGTGTCTTCTCCATTTCTTCTTCCATGACAATCTCTGCTGGCAGTCTGTCCTTAGTTGCTGCCTCTACTGGGCTATGTGGTAGGAATAATTCAATTCCCCCAATCATCAGAATGCTCTTCTGATTTTCCTCTATCAGCTCTCCTTGCTGATATGAAATCACCACTGAGCTCATCTTTTCTCCCTTTCCCACCTGGCAGTATGGGATTTTTCTGTTGCCCACCTGGAAATCTATGAGATCAATCGATCCCATCTCTATCATCACTCCTTGCTGACATGAAATTACTTCTGAGTCCCTGAGACTTTCAAAGAATATCACTTCTTTTCCCCTGCCCACCTGGCAATTTGGGAATTTTCTACTGCCCACTTGGCAGTCTATGAGATCTAGTGATCCCATCTGATTGCCCACCTGGAAACTTGAACTTTCTTCACTGCCTTCTTGGCAGTTCAAGAGATCTTCCAGTGATCTCTTCTCCTCATCATCACTGAGATTTCTCCCAGCTTCTGGCTCACACACATGAACCACTTCTTCTTCATCCCTGAGGCTTTCATCATACCTCAGCCATATTTTCAATAGTCTCCATTGTCTTCTGGCCAACAACTCCTTGACTGGCCACTTCACTTTCATTTTCATGGGCCATTCATATACCCATCGTGATTCTTCACTCTGTTGCACCCGCAGTGCAAGCTCTTCCATCTTCTCTCTTATCTCGGCGATTTCTTTATCCATCTCATCTTTTCTCTATTGCTGATGGTTCTTCTTTCCACCGTGTCCATGGCCTTCAGTAGACATCTTCATGTTCCTTTCTGCCATCCTGCAAAACTTGTTGCTATCACTCTGCAACCGTGAGTGCTTCCAGCCTTTCCTTACAGTCGACCTGACTGTCTATTTGACTATTGCATACCCTGCAAAAATCATCACAGAGCTTCAACACTCTACCTCCTTCTTCCTCTACCCCCTTCTGCCTACAATATACCAACAAAAATAAGCTCTGATACCACAACTTATGCAGACCCCTGACCCTTGGGAAAAGATCCGCATAGGATCGTTCTCCCTCGGATCCTAGAACTGAAATAGTTCTTTCGGGCCCTCACTGGAACCCCACAAACCCGATGTAACACCCTGTTTCCCCTAGTCTGTAAAAATAATTATACTGGCCAAGAATTGTGGAAAACTCAAAATGTGAATGTGTGATGTGAATGGACCTCGTGAAAAAGGTCGATGAATGTGAATAATATTATGAATATATATTGGAGGACTGCTGAGAGGGGATATGGTAAAAAAGAGACCACGATGGCTAGAGAAAGGTGGTGGAAGGCACCTGAAATGGTGGCGTTAACTTCCACCGAAAAACCAATACCGTATTTGGACTTCACTGGCTCGGAGAACTAAGAGCGGCTCGCGGGCCCCGAATTAAATGACTCGCCAGGATTGGTAGGTAAATGGCTCCTCATGAGTAATGAGGGATGGGTGGTGAACCATCCATCTGTAGAGCCGTTAGCCCTGACCAGTGCGAGGGAAATTGCGCCACACGCAACCTCACTGAAGAAAGGAAAGGCAGGAAGTGTGGGTGATCAAGGGGCAGATGCGAGGGAAGGAAGAGAACTCTGGAAAATACAAAGTGAGTGATAACAGAGAGAGGGGAGAGTAACCCTCGTTCTCGGTCACTGGAAAACAAATACGTAGTCTTGCAGCATCGTGGTCTCAGCTCAGGGGTGGCTAGTGGTAAATCCTATCAGAATCGTTGAGCCTATGGTTGGGTAGAAACAAACACCCCTCTCAGTAGTTGCAATCACATCTAGTGTTATTTATGATAAGTGTTTTACATTTTTCATCTTGAAATGTATATCCTGGTGTTTATGATCATCTTGCATCTTGAAAAACTTATATGTCGACATATATGCTCATAGTCTATGCAGTTTTATGAATGGTTTGAGTATAAGACTGCCAATGTAGTTTTTTTATTCAGAAATGGTGGTTGCATGCTTATAATGGAAGGGCCACATATGGCTTATGTTTATAAATAGATTTATATGTATATACGCATATTGAATTAATTCAGACTTCAAGCCATTTCTCAGGAAATCTATACCCTTATCCATCTCACGTGATACCCTGGATAAATCTCCCCATAGAGACACCCTTCATAGAGAGCTCACGAAGAACATGGAAAAGGATTTGAAGGCGAAAGCCTGAGTAACCCTGTACGAGGAAGAATGATCCTCTTGAAATCTCAAAATAACAGTGTAGGGATAAGTATCGATCGATGGATGAGATCCCATCGGGAGATCTATGATCATTCATGACCATTAGATTGGAGGAAGAAAACAAGGGCATTAAATGCCTTACCCATTTTCCTTTATCTTCATGAGTAGCGAAGAAATCGGGACCGTAGATCCCCAAGGTCCGTGAGAGTATCTGGACCGTTGGTTTTTCCACGTCCAGGGAGCAGTGGGAGAGTGCACAACGTGGGACCGATCTAAACTGTCAGATCTTAGTTAGAAAACCCGACAGCCGTTGGATCTGTCAGAAGATGCATGGGGGTTAAACCTTCATGAGAAGAAGTGTGAGGTCCCGAAGGGGTTGTATCGGGATATCGGCGTTCGGGAGTTTGAGAGTCCGGAGGACAAGATTCTGGGCACTCGACATCAGAAATTGTGAAACTGTGAAATAATCTAAGTCATCCGTCTGTGAGAGGATGCGTGTCATGAAATCGTCCATTTCAGAGATTCAGACACTGGGACTCACAGAGGTGAGCATCTTGAATTCGCGAGTAGTGAAGTCCCGAAGAAATTTGAGTTGTTCGTCTGAGAGAGGACACGTGTCGCGAGATCCTCTCTATCAGGGATTCGGACACAGGAAGTCAGAGAAGGAAGTTCTTTGACTTCGCGAGTGGCGAAGTCATGAGAAGATCGAGACCGTCCATCTGAGGAGGAAAGGTGGTAGAGATCGAGGGATCTCGTGAACTCAGAGGTTTGCAAGGTAAGATCCTAGGAGTTGGGTGCTCCAAGTCGCGAGTGGAGAAATCATGAGGAGCAAGGATAGCCATTGGATCCAGTTCATGGGAGGACTGTTAGATCAGGGCCTTATCGCGCATCTTGCGCATTCGGAGGTTTGGAGGTTGAGAGGACCTCTTCTCGACATCAGAAGTCATGAAGTGCCGAGAGCCGAGGCACAAGTGAGGAGCACGTGGCAGAACCACAAGGTGGGGCCCGCATGGTTGACAGGCGGACACGTGTTTCCTGGAGAAAGGATTCAATGCTCTGTTGACTTCTCGCGTTTCGGGGGTTCGCGGAGTAAGAGCATGGGAGCTCAACCCTTCAACTCGCGAAGTGGCGAGTAGCAAGAACGTGAGAGGAAAAAGCTAATATCACCTTTTGGGGGTTCATAAAGGGAAGGTGCCAAGGTTGGACACTCGAACTTGTGATGGTGTGAGTAGTGAGAGGTGCTAGCATTTAGCCTAGCCAGTGGTCACAGGTGTAGGGCATTGACAGAAAGGAGCTATACCCATTTCGTGATCTCGGGTATCACTAGATTGGGAAGGAAGAGGCAGGAGTTTCGACCCATGAACTCACGAGATGGCAAGATATGACAAGCAACTTTGGGAATAGGCCTTGGTCATAGCATTGTGGTCGCTTGGGAAAGGTGGAGCTCGCGCCTAGTGCTGATCGCATAGGGGAGCTACTGAAAAGGAACTGTGGATCGATTGAAAGGATATTCCAGTAGGGAATCCAAAGAGACATTTTGGCTCATGAAGTAAACTGAATGATCCTTAAGACCGGGAGGCCGTGTAGAGACTATGTCGAGGCAGAGGTGGCATCTATGGGAAATCAAAAATCGGGAAATCGGGAGTCCAGTTGACAAGAGGTCAGGCTCTCGTATTGATAAGTCCTGAAGGGAATAAGACTACGGTCTTATGAGAAGTGGTCATATGGAACAAGGCATAGCCCAGGGGGCTAATTGTTGATCGAAGCCTCTTCGACAGTTCAACATTCAGGGTTTGTAAAGCCGAAAGTCTCGACTCGCATATAACACTGAGTCACGAAATGTGAAAAGGTGCCTATTTGTTTGGCCTGTGATCAGTATCAACGATCACATGGAGGTGGAAAAAGGGGAGAGCTAGCCTGTGCTAAGCCCCATAGGATTTCATGGATTCTGACCCTTGAGAATTCGGCAAATTTTTTTCTTTTCCGTAGTGGGTATGTGACAAATCGGTATCAGAGCATGGTTACAACACTCAACCTACTTGGGTTCATGAATTAGTTGCGTAGAAGCTTCATTCGGAACACTCCTAAAAAGATTAACCCCCTGTCTTAACCTTCCTAATCAAAAGATGAAGTTAAGAATGAAAAGCCACTATTGTGTGTGTGTACATGTGAAAATATCAATTATGTAATGGGTATAAATAAATATAAACATTGACTAACAACCATCGTTTTTCCTTTTGCACACAAGCGAAAGATCAACTGCAGGAAATTATCAACGCATAGTATGGTGACTCACCATGAAGTGGGAGAAGGCTCCCACAATATAGACAAAGATTCTGATGAAAGGAGGGCAACATGGACCCCTCCAGGTCTAGCCGAGACTGTGAGGAGCCTCATGGTCGAATTACAAAGCTCTAAGGCTGACAATGAAAGGATGATGAAAGAACAAGAAAAGAAAACAAAAATTAACATAGTTTTACTGCAGAGTTTATCCGATCTACAAAGACAAATGCAACATGAACCTGAAACTCAAAAACATGGTCATATCAGTGGTCACACTGAGAGGAGCACCTCAAAAAAGGTCCACCTCAGAGGTAAAGGAAAAGCATCGGAGGATTCCTCTGAGAAGGAAGCTGGCGATTCGGAGGGCACTTCTAGTAGTAGAACCAGTTTCTATTCCTGAAAGAAATAGAAGAAGCAAAAGCCTTCCAAAGGTAAAAAATTCAAAGAATTCAGAAAATCCAAACCACCCTCTTTCGATGGGGAAATAAAGAAGGGAGAGGAAGCAGAGGCTTGGCTTCTTGGAATAAAGAATTATTTCAGAGTCCATGACTTTTCAGAAAATATGAAGGCCCGAGTGGCCACCTTCAACTTGACTGGGAAGGATTCCATCTGGTGGAAATACCTTAAGAATGTGAAAGGGGTTTGCAAAGAGGACCTGTCTTGGGAACGATTTGAGAAATACTTCTGGAAGAAGTATCTATCGGAAAAATATTTCGACGAAAAGACTAAAGCGTTTTATGAACTCAAACTGGGACAACTTACTATAAAGGAATATGTCAACAGATTCCTCGATTTGTTGAGGTATGTACCTTTTATAAAAGTAGAAAAGGAAAAGGTACAGCGCTTCATTAGTGGGATACCCAAGGACTACCGGAACATAATTGAATTTGATGAGACAAAGACCCTAGAAGGCACTATTCGAAAGGCAACCTATTGTCATGAACAGTTTGGACATCGAGAAGAACCTCGTGAAGGATGGAAACTGAAGAATAGTTCAAGATTTCAGAAAAAGGGGATCAAATACCCAGGATTTAAGAACTACAAGAAGAACCCAAGAATGAACTTTCCAGCCCGGAGTGTACACCAGCATGAACTTTCCCTCACCGGGCGGAAATAAAACTTCTGGACCTATACCAGTGAAGGTGGATAACACAAAAAGAGAACCTTTGAAATGTTGGGGTTGCGGAGAAGAACATCTCCTGAGAGATTGTGCACACCAACAACAGAATAGTCGGAGGATTTATAACATCCAAGAATCTACTACCATCAATGATGTGTCCAGGAGTGAGCCACAAATTTACGCAGCCTTGCATTATAACCAAGCTGACCACCAAGATTTAGTGGTGGAAATAGAAGGTATGATTTCCAACCATCTAGTGTCTATTTTGATTGACCCTGGTTGAAATTTGAGTTATATAGTGCCTAAAGTTGTTGATAAGTGTAAACTATAGTCACAAAAACATACAAAGCCATGGTTGGTACAATTATCCACTGGCACCAGAAGAAGGGTAGCAGAGGTTATACTAGCCTGCCAATTGATGTTGGGTAAATTCCCCACCCAAGAAACCCTTAACATATTACCCCTGGGATCGTATGATCTATTGATTGGTATGGATTGGCTAGCTGCCCAATAAGCCAGATTGGACTATTACCATAAAACCTTAGAATGTGTAAGTAAAGAAGGGAAAATGATAGCCCTTCAAGGGATCTGAAAACCTGTCTCGGTGAGACAAATATCAGCTCTAGAAATGAGAAAGTATTGTTGAAAGGGATGTCCCCTATATGCAATCCAGGTGTTGAAAACAATCGAAGGTGACAAACCAAGCCCTGACAATCACCCTATCCTGAGAGAATACAAAGATGTGTTTTCGGAAGAGGTATCGGGTCTAACTCTAAGAAGGGACATAGACTTCTCGATATAACTTGCACCAGGAGTGGTGCCGGTGTCTAGGACACCCTACCGAATGAGTATACCCGAGTTAGTTGAACTCAAGTTGCAATTAAAATAAATGATGGATAAGGGCTATATTCGGCCCAACGTGTCTCCATGGGGAGCACCAATCCTGTTCATGAAAAATAAGGATGGTACCTTTAGACTGTGTATAGATTATAAGCAACTCAATAAGGTAACCATAAAGAACAAGTACCCCTTGCCTAGGATCGATGACCTGTTCGATCAATTGGGGGGTGCGTCTATTTTCTTAATGATTGATATGAGGTCGAGATACCATCAAGTTCGAATCAAGGGTGAAGACATCCATAAAATTTCCTTCCGAACAAGGTATGGTCACTATGAGTTTGTGGTGGTGCCATTTGGGTTGACCAATGCCCCTGCCACTTTTATGTGCTTGATGAACAATGTACTCAACAAGTTCCTATACAAATTTGTGCTTGTTTTTATTGACGATATATTAATTTACTCCAAGAACAGAAAAGAGCATGAGGAGCATCTTAGACTTACGCTTCAAGTGCTAAGAGAACATCAGCTCTATGCCAAATTCAACAAATGTGAATTCTTCCAGAAGGAAATACATTACTTAGGCCATGTTCTCTCCGAAGAAGGAGTAGCATTAGACCCTGAAAAAATCAGGTCTATCATGGAATGGCCTACCGAAAAGGATGTTTCAGACATCATATCCTTTATGGGATTAGCAGGATACTATAGGAGATTTATAAAAGGATTCTCCAAGATTGGTTGTCCAATCACTGGCCTCCAGAAGAAGGGGAAAAAAATCCTGTGGACACAGAAATGTGAAGAAAGATTTCAAACCCTAAAACATCTACTGACCCATGCACCCATGCTGAAGATCGTCGATCAAGAAGATGACTTCCTCATGTGCACAGATACCTGTAAGGAAGGGCTCAGAGGAGTCCTTATGCAGAAAGGAAGTGTGATCTACTATGAATCCCAAAAATTGAATGAGCATGAAGTCAACTATGTGACCCATGATCTAGAACTGGATGCGATCGTGCATGCCTTGAAAATGTGAAGGCATTACTTCCTGGGAAGAAAATTTGTACTTATGACAGATCAATGTGGATTGCGATACCTGTTTGGTCAACCAAAGATCAATGCTAGACAAGCTAGGTGGATGGCCCTCCTTAGCGAGTTTGATTTTAAAATCAAACACATTAAAGGAAAGGAAAATAGGGTGGTCGATGCCCTTAGCAGAAGTATGAAAACAATTCACCTGGCAGAGGTGAGAACCTACGAGACATATGTCAAGGAAAGAATCAGAAATGCACAAGAAACAGATCCCTTCGTCTAGACCGTGACCATGTACCTACAGCAAGAACCCACCAGAGTAAAATATGAAGGCTACCAGAAGACTGAAGGAGGTCTTCTCACTTACAGAAGCAGATTTTATATTCCAGATTGTGACGACTTGAAGAGGTTCATACTGGATGAACTACATAAAAGACCCTATTCTGGTTATCTAGGATACCAGAAGATGATCACGACCACCAGGAAACAATTTTATTGGCCTGGATTGAAGAAAGACATAGCCGAATACTTGGCCAAATGCATAAAATGCCAATAGGTTAAAGCAGAACATCAACACCCAGCAGGATTATTGCAACCTTTACCAATCCCATAATGGAAATGGGAAACCATCTCCATGGATTTCATCACTGGATTACCAACATCGACCAAACAAAACGATGCTATTATTGTAGTGGTGGATAAATTGAGCAATTCTTCTCATTTCATCCTTGTCAAATCAACTTGCAAAGCAATCGATATCACCCAGGTATTCATGAAGGAGATATTCAAATTGCATTGTATGCTGAAAGAAATTGTGTCTGACAGAGACACGAAATTTACTTCTAAATTTTGGAAATCACTGATGACTAGGTTAGAGACCAAGTTACTGTTTAACACCTCCTATCACCCTTAAACCGACGGACAAACAAAAAGATTGAATCAAATACTAGAAGATATGTTAAGGATGCATGTAATGCATCAACCCAAGAAGTGGGAAGACTACATGCCACTGGTGGAGTTTGCCTACAACAACGACTACCAAGCATCCTTAAAGATGAGTCCCTTTGAAGTCCTCTATGGTAGACCGTGTAACACTCCAGTCAGCTAGAGTAATCCCATAAACATGATTTCTTTTGGACACGACATGTTGAAAGAAATGGAACAGTAGGTGTTATAACCCTAAATTGCACCACACATGCTTACCTGGCATAAGGCCAACTCATATCCCTTTCTTGCCAAAACTCTGCTGAACAACTCTTTGAAAATCCTCTTGTGTCAAGGCACACACACCCTAACCCATTACTGCACGCGTTTGCACGCTGGCTGACTCACAACAGACTACGTGTACCTAACAAATCATGAATAAAGGAAAGTTGTCGACAGAACAAAAAACTATAGGTCAGTTAACTGAAACTCCCGGCCATGCATGGCTGAGGGTTCATCCAAAACCTTATCTCCTTCTAGCCTATAAAAGAATGGGTAGGGGTACCATTTGAAGGAGGAAAAAATATAGCAAAGAAACTCTGCCCATTTACGTAATCCATTGTCCCAACCCTTTAGCCTTTACTCATGCCAAAGGAGATTTAACGCAAAGCAGTTGAAGGACAGAAGAAGAGGAGCCCAGGATCAGGTTCAAGGAGCGGTGGCCAGTCTCAGCTTTTTTGTAAGTTGATTCACTTTCAGTAATAAAAAATACTTTTCCCGTCCCAATGCATGAATTGTCTATGGTTTGATTGATTTATTCGTGATTTCTAACCATTGAGTATAGAAGTAGCATGCATCCATAGTTGTTGTCTGTCTTGAAAGCAGGTCATCTGTGGAAGGAGCAGCGCAAGCAAGTAATCGAAGAGCAACAGAGGATCTACATGGAATGCCAGTAATAAGGTTGGTGGTCCTTTTCCATGCATTTACTGTGAAAAAGGGGTTTAAATCTTCGGTTGTATGTAAAAAAGTAGTTTCTATTCGGTCAAAATCTGCATGCAAGTCTTACCCTAGTTTGCTAATCCATAGGGTGTTTTTTCCAACAACAGAATTGGCGACCGTACAAGGGAGAATACTCTTTAGGGTTCTTGGATTTATTTAAGTTTTTGCGTAGTTTAAATATTAGGTTTTTTGTTTTTTATTTTCCTATCTTTTTCTGTAAGGTCTAAGATAGCAGGGAGTCTGGTTTTCCATACCAGCTTTCTCTGACTTTTGCTTGACTGTAGTTTTCGGGACACACATAGGTACACGCGGCCTGCAGAAGGCTTGCACGCGTGTACCCGCGCCCTATCCTCTTACAGCCCATGTGTGAACGCTAGCTGTAGAGATAGCAGTAGCGTGTAGGAGTTCATAGAACCTTAGAGGCAGTCCTCCTCTTCCCTGTCAGAATTACACATTCTCAGGGGGTTTTCTGGAATCCTGTCTGAGTCTTGCTGGTACACAGTCCTAGCTTAGATTGTCTTTTTTGCATTATTATTCCTTACATTATTTGTCTTTTCTGTTAGAAAGAGCATCCAAGCCTTCAAGGGACCCTGGTTATCAATACTAGAGGCCTTTTCCTAGTCTGGACTGTTTGTTTTCATATTTTTCTTTAGAATTTAGATATACACGTAGCATGTGCAAGGTCGGCCTGCGTGTACATGCTTTCTATCTATGTTCAGCACACGTTTGCACGCGTTCTGTTTTAGTGATAGTCGCGTGCTTGGACATGTTAATTTTTGTTCAGGGTGGGGCAGTCATCCCCTCCTTTGATGAGAAGTAATTCTCTCAGGTGTTTGAGTCTAGGTTTGAATAGTCAGTAGGTTAGGTCACCTTACCCTTACCCTGCTTTTTCTCAGTTAATAGTTGACATAAAAAAAAAAAAAAATTATGGTTTTTAGATGAGCGTGAGAGTCTTTGTTTTTTTTGCCATTGTGTGTTTCTTTACTCTGATTCTTTGTGATCTGTGCTTTAAGCCAGAATTTGTTTTTCGTGGTTTTTTGCTTGTCGGTATTTTCCCTTTGTTGCTTTACTATCACTTGAATAAATAAAAAATCACTTTTCATTTTCTTCTTTGGTTGAAAGGTGTGTTTCTGCATCATTATCTAGGGAAAAGTCTTTTGTTTCGTAATTTTTTGCAGTCCACTTAGATCATAAGTAGCTCGTAGTCGAGCGAAATTCCTTTAGGTTTGTTGTATAAAATCTTAGAAAAAAAAAAAAAAATCTTTCTTTGTGAAAAGTTGTTGAAATTTTGCATTTAGTAAAAGTCTTTTGTTTCCATCTTTTTTCATTCGTTTTTTCTTCCATCTTTACACATCATCAGTTTCACCCTCATACCCCTTGACATAAGATAAATCCATAAAAGCAACGCTAATTTAAAAA
>JZKD02S0914443.1:93227-103701 GCA_000966675.3 Picea glauca
GTCCAGTTTCGTGGAAGTTATCTGGGACCCCCCTCTAACACAGGGGATAAACACGAGGTCGCGTGCGGAAAGGTAGCGGAGATAACCCCTCCAAAGCCGGACCAATCGTAGTGGAAAACACATATAGAGGGCTTGATTTGGGATTTCGTCATTTGCATTTGACACGGGGCTTCATGGGTCTTGAATCTGTTCGAGGTCCTTATTTGTCTTCCGGACCATTTTCTCTCGATACCCTTGACAGGTTTCGGGCTTGATACCCTGCTCATTGTGGTCTACCCGACTTTCGACTGTACCCGCCTGGTGACTGTTCGTGTGCTGACAACCTAGTTGCCAATCTTTTAGGGACATACACAAGTGACTGTGGGGGTATACCGTAGTACTTAGGATAGACATCGGGCTAGGATTTTCAGAGTATACCTGGAGGGTGATTCCGTTTTCGAGTTTCACTTGCACCGGTAAGTTGCTCTAATGTTGGTTGTTGTAACTGTTCTTCCAAATAGTTTAGTGATTGTTTGACTTATCTCTTATGGGCTTCTTTTTAGTGTGTGTTACGTTTGAACGTTTAGAATACCTTAGCATGTCTTGGATATTCTCACATAGTGGAGGATCCTGAGCACCGCCGGTAACGAAGGCTTCTTGGCCTACTGCCGGTTACACTGGAGCCACCCCCGCTACCATTAAGGCGAAAGCTAGACCAAAAAGGGTCTTTTGAAGCGACTGGGTTACAAACCTTTGTGCCCGAACAACTCCCGGAAAAAATCAACCACCAATATTGGCTCGGTTGAAACCCCAACCACTGATTTCTTGGCACCGTTTATTGTACCGATCCAATTTCACGAACACCAGACAGTGCCTCACATAACTATGGAAACAAACACTCTTACTTCTTCTGGGAATTCTTCAATTCCCACCATAGTTGCTACCATGGGAGAGTCATCTCCTAACTTACCGTCATCGGTCTGATCCACCATGGTCTCGGCCGTAACTACGTTGCACAGTGGACCGAACTCGTCTATGGCGGCAGCCACAAACCCCTTCACACCTAGTGCGACAGGCCCTCTATTCTCATACGGTATGCCCAGTTCAGGTACAAGTCTTGCACTAACCTACTCCACTTTACAGACTTTGGGTCTGGGGGCAGGGAGCTCTAACGATCCTCTGCAAGGTCAACTTGGGGGCACTCATGTCCCTTTTAATGCTTTTCCTTACGTAGGAGGTCATATCCCTCCTTCGTCCCCTTCGCTTGGTGGTCCGCATCAGTAGTCCGTCGGGCAGCCTACACACACTAGTTTATTTGGAGCAGGGAGTCAAGGAACACCTGCACACAGTATGCCGGTAGGTTCGAAACTGTTTTCTTGGAACGGGACGTTTGGTAACAACACTTTCTCATCAATCGCTTTCCCGTCTGGGGTCAATCCCCTTTTTGGACAATCTACTCCTGCGCAGGGTACTATTCCTGCACAGGGAGCACATATAGCAGGACCTTGGAACTCAGGACAAGGATCTGTTCCCTCCTCTGGAATTCCATTCTAAGGTAATTATTTCCACAGTCAATGGAACCCTGGACAAAATACTGTTCCTCTCCCATCAGGATTGGCATGGGGTAATCCTTCCCAAAGTCCTTCGAACACGATGCATGCCCAACACTCTATGTCCTTTATGGGAAATCAGCCAATGATGTCTCCACAGATGAAAACTCCTTACGCTGGTCAGGGCCATGGTTTCTATCAGAATCTGGGCCAGCAACCAAACTTTTCCTGGAAACCTAGTGCCAGTCAAACTCCAGGATCCTTTTTCCTAGGTTATCAACAACAACCCAAACTACCATTCTTGGCGACATTACACTTGCCAGATTTGACAAGGTTGTTAAATGATCCTATTTGTCATGATCCACGTTGGCCTCCTATGCCAACGAAGTTGCCTTTGGACATTCCAAAGTTCGATGCCAAGCCTAATGAAAATATAGGTGATCATGTGACTACCTTCCATCTTTGGTGTTCATCTAACTCATTGAAAGATGACTCCGTACAATTGTGATTGTTTCAATGTACTCTTATCGGGAGTGCCGTGAAATGGTACATCGATCTCGATCGCTCACGATACTCTTCTTTTGGTGAACTGGCGATGGCCTTCCTTAACCATTTCCAGTTACCTGTGAGATACGATGCTGGCACAGAGTTGCTTGCCAATTTTGAACATACAATAGCGGACCATATCTCTGATCATATCTGAGAATGGAGATGTCGGAAGAGTCTAATCAAAGTACCTGTCCCACTAGCATTCCTGCTTGAGCGGTTCCTTAAGTCTTTGGTCCCACAGTTATCCAAAGACATCGTGACTTCTATATTTTTCTCCGAAGAAGATGCCATCATGAGGGATCAACAGTTTGAGATCATCTATTCTCAGTCTGTTTTATTATACAACATCTTTCCAGATGCACCATGTTCGATACTGGATAAAACTAGACAGAGAGATGGACCACATGTCGATGGTATCGTTGGTTCAACACAAACCAAACCCGTTGAGCAATTGACAAAACAGTTGCAACAATTATCCATACAACACACAACGGCCAGCCAAACCACTGCTTTGGCTGCTCTCCCTACCCAAACATCGGAAGTACACTCCGTGCAGTCGACTAACCCAAAGGCCACCCAACAACTGGAAGGGAATAAAAAACAACAAAAGAAGGGTAAGGGAGATAAAAAACCCATTGATAATGTTGGCGGGGACAACATGGAAAAATAGAAGGTGAGGTATCCGTGCAACTTTTGCGCGGAAGACCACCCGACCCATCTTTGTCCTCGACTTGCAGAGGCCCAAAAGTTTGTCACAGAGCAGCAAGAGGCAGTGTTGACTAATAACTTTCAACATGGGCAAAATTTAACTCAAGCCTCTACAAGCACAGAAGGGGGTAGCCAAGAAACCTTCCCTCCTCCAAACAATCCTTCATCCACGAACGTATATATGGTTAGAGGTGATGCTTTCATAACAACTAGAGCACACGACTATAGTAAACCAAGCACTTCTAAGAAGGGTAAAGAAGTTGATCTACCATCTCTTCCTCTATAGATTGAGAAGAAGTTGGGAGAAACAATGACATGCATTCCAAAGGGTGCATTTAAAAAAGATTCTCACAACCCAAATGCAAGGGCCGCCCAAAATTACTCTGTGGTGGAGGATTTATCACAAACCCCTTGTGCGATGTCAACTTTGGAGGTCCTCCAAAGATGCCCTGCTCAAAGGAAAGCCTTGTTAACTGCTTTGGGCTCTACTGAGACTTGTAATCCGGGTACCATCATGTTAGATACAACCGACTTAAAACCTCATTTTCCTTACCACATAGCGTTTCAGATAGTAGTGGCTCATCCCACGAATTTTTTTACACGGAATATCTTTCACACGATGGTCGACAAGGGAACCTCAACATGTGTTATGTCGTTAGCATGTTGGAAGGCCATTGGCCAGCCTGCTTTGTCTCCATCACCTACTCTCCTTACTACTTTCGACGGTCGTTCTTTCTGACCACATGGCATCGTTCCTTCTTTCCCCGTTCAGTTAGGAGGGAAAATCGTGTGTGTCAAAGTAGAGGTAGTCGATGCTCCCCTCGACTATAATCTCTTGTTAGGATGGAGTTGGACTTATGCTATGCAAGTTGTGGTTGCTACAGTTTTTCGAGTCTTGTTGTTTCCACACGAGGGCCGGATAGTGACCATCGATCAACTGTATTTCTCCAAACGTGACCCAGCTTTGGGGGCATCCACAGTCCCAATGATAGATAATCCTCAACCAAGTATCGTTAACGTAGGAGTTGGTTTGTGCCCATCCTTGATGGGTACCTTCAATTACCCACCTCATCATGAGGATGTCAAATTTATATCTAATCACCATAAGGTTGAGATTTTTCAAGTTTCGTCATTCCGCATGACTTACTTTTAGGATCCTTGGATTCTTCCTTCCCCATCAGCCATGATGGATGAGACAAGGCACTCATGCATGTCCATGCCCTTGTCGGCCGCTAAAGTAGCGTACTCTTTAGTCCAGCAAGATTCAGCTAAACCTGATCTGACTCTCGCACAAGAGTTAGATCCACTTCTAGAACCTATTTGGGCTTAGGGTTCTCTCGCTAACGTCGATTCGTTAGGCTTAGTCTTGCCTTCTGACGAAGAAGTAATCAAAGAAATGACTAGTCCGGACAAACCTTGGGAAGATCTTCATCACAGATCATACTTTCTCCCAGAGTTAAGCCAAATTGAAGCAGGAGAATTCACCATTACCATGACGGGAGATCAGCCATGTCCTATTAATCTCTTAGCTACACAGGAAATTTATGTTGAGGGTAATATGGCAACTATCACTGAAACTATACCCATCAACATCTCTCGAAACCCTGGCATTGTGGAGAATGTCTTTGTCAGAGAGGATTTCTCCCCCGAAGAGATTAAAATTTACATGGATCTTTTCAAAGAATTCCGCGACTTTTTTGCCTAGTATTATGAGGAAATGTCAGGTATCGATCCAAAAATAGTTGAACATGAAATCACAATGTATCCTAATGCCAAGCCTGTTCGACAAAAACTTCGTTCAGTCAATCCTAAGAAAGCAGCAGCCATCAAGATTGAGGTTGAGAAATTGCTAAAGGCAGGTTTTATTTATCCTATCCATTTGACTCAATGGGTGTCAAACCCTGTGCCGATCAATAAAAAACAAGGCACGATTCGTGTATATACCAATTTCCGTGATTTGAACAAGGCATGTCCCAAAGATAATTTTCCAACACCATTCATTGACTAGATCATTGATGAATGTGCCGGTTGTGAAGCCTTTTCATTCATGGATGGTTTTTCGGGATATAATCAAATCTAAATCAAACCTGAAGAACAACAAAAAACGACATTCATTTGTCCATGGGGTATATTTGCATATCGTAAGATGCCTTTTGGCCTTAAAAATGTTGGAGCCACATTCCAGCGGGCCATGTCTTTTTCTTTTCATGACCTCAAACATATAGTCGGGGCCTATTTAGATGATTTAGCATCACGCTCTTGCAAGCAAACAGATCATCCCATGCACCTTAGACTAATATTCAAATGTTGTCGCTACTTCAAGATTCGCTTGAATCCAAACAAGTGCATCTTCTGCGTAATGTCAGGACGTTTGTTATGTTTCATCGTATCAACAACAGGGATCATGGTCAATCCTCTTAAGGTGGAGGCAATAATCTCGTTTCTCCCCCCACGCACAATCTTACAACTTCAGAGTCTACAAGGCAAAGCGAACTTCTTACGACGCTTCATCGCCAACAATGATGAAATCACCAAGGTCTTTATGTGTTTACTAAAGAAAGACGTTCCCTTTTTCTAGGACAAAGCAGCTCAACGCTCTTTCGACACATTGAAACATGCCCTCACAACCGCACCTCTACTATGGCCACCTAACTATAACAAAGATTTCTTATTATATCTAGCTGCCGCAGAGTCAACCATAGGCATGGTTTTAGTTCAAGAAGACAATTCGTTTTTAGAATACGTGATCTATTACCTGAGCCGAGGCCTCGTAGGACCGGAACTCAATTATTCTCATATCAAAAAACTTGTGTTGGTAGCAGTTCATGCTGTTCAACGGTTCCATCACTATGTTCTGTTTCGCAAGACCACCGTCATTTCTGTCGTGAATCCATTCCAGTACATGTTAACACGACGAGTTATAGGTGGAAAAATCGGTAGATGGATAGTCATCCTCCAAGAGTTTGACTTAGACTTCGTTTCAGCAAAGTCTAAGAAGTCATTGGTCTTCGCAGAGCTTATTTCAGAACTTCTGATTGAGTCAGGTGACGTTGTTCCCAAGGAATCTCCTATCCGGGGGATATGTTTTTTATTGCATCTTCAGACCCCTGGTACGGAGATATACTTATCTATCTCCAGACTTTGAAGTGCCCCAACTCTGCTTCTCGTGACGAGCGTCGGCGGATACACCATCAGGCTAAGAATTATCTCATACTCGATTATACGTTGTATCGGAGAGGTGTAGACTACATCTTGCATCAATGTATCACTCATGAGGAGGCCATCATAGTTCTCAACGATTGCCATACTGGAGCTTGTGGAAGTCATTTATCTGTGTTGGCAACAACCCAAAAGATTCTATGAGCAAGTTACTTCCGGCCCACACTTATCAAAGATTGTATCGAATCGGTCAAGAAGTGCCATCTGTGCCAAATCTTCTCTTGGAAGATGGGGGCACATCCCTCTCCTATGTTTCCTATCATCACAGTTGGTCCCTTCACTAAGTGGGGGATTGATTACGCTACATGCAACCCCTCGTCAGCAAGGGGGCATCGCTATATCATCGTAGCTGTCAACTACTTCACTAAGTGGGTCGAAGCTATGCCAATGTTTAAAGATGATGGAGAGATTGCAACTCTCTTCTTATTCAACCAGATCATAGCAAGGTTCGGCGTCCTGTGAGAGATTGTCACTGACCATGGCAGTCACTTTCAGAACCAAATGATGACCGAATTAACATCAAAGCTTGGGTTACGGCAGGAACATTCGTCACCTTACTACCCCCAATCCAATGGGCAGGTGGAAGCTGTAAACAAGACTCTTAAGACTATTCTATAGTGAACTATCAACTCAGCCAAGTCAAATTGGCATTTGATGTTATACTCAGCATTATGGGCTTACCAAACATCTGTTAAGATTGCAACTAGTTTCTCACCTTTTCAACTCATTTACGGGCTGGAGGCAGTCTTTCCCATCGAATGTCAAATCCCATCTCTAAAATTGGTAGTACAGTTATTGCCAGACACTTCTCCACTTAAAGAACGGTTAGTACACCTTGAGTAGCTTTATGAACAGCATTGCGATGCGTTCCTGGCCAACAAGGCTCACAAACATAAGGTCAAGTGTCAATATGATAGGTCCATTCGTCCTCGAATTTTCTCTGAAGGGGACCTTGTCCTGGTCTATGACCAATATAAGGACCCTCTGGGGGCAGGAAAGTTTAAACCCATGTGGTTCAGACCCTTCATTATCAAAGAGATATTAAAAAAGGGTGCTTATCGTTTGGTTGATTTTGAAGGGAATGATTTGGCGGAGCCTAGAAATGGGCTCTACCTCAAGAAGTATTACTCATAGACAGGTCGCTGTGGGTAACTTTTTGTAACATATGTACAGTCTTTGTAATATTACTTTTTAAGTTTCTTTTAAAGTGTTATGGACGTGTCATTGATGTTGTTTTTCGTCAATATGGTAGATGTCAAGTGAGTCTGAGGTGTTCGTTGGGTATGCAGACGGTGCTAGTCGACACACGGGGAGGCTTGCCTCCACAGCTTGGGTAATCTTTACACCTCAGGGTCAGTTTTTATCTTCCGGAGGTATATGCTTAGGTGACACCACAAATAATGTCGCTGAGTATAGTGCAGTTATTGAGTTGCTTCGTGATGCCTTGTCATTGGGTATCCCTCATCTTCGGGTCTATCTCGATGCTCAACTGGTTGTGTCGCAGCTAAACAGAGTATACCGGGTTCATGATCCGACTTTACACCGAAGATTCCTTAGGGTACGTCTCTTAGAACGAAACTTTGATTATATTACATATTTTCATGTTCCTAGGAGATTAAACCAAATTACAGATACTCTAGCTAATCAAATTTTAGATTGGCATCTTGCCCACATATAAAAGAACATGGACATAAACACGTAAATACATTTTTGTACACAGAATCCATAATACACAAAAATATAAAAACCATATATAAACATTATAAAATAACCAGAGTACATAGATGGACGCAAGCGCCTCAAAAATGGGAATAGTAACGAGTCACCGGGCTTATGCCCTCAAAAAATATATACAAGTAGGTGCTCGTGGCACATAAAAAGTCTAAGTCTGTTCAGGGCCTATGGGCCCTGTTATAATCATCCACAGCATGGGCTAAATGCCTAAACAATTGGACCCATGTCCGAGGTGCCCCCACAACATGAGGTTGCATGGATGGCGGTAGGTCCTCTATCTCTGCCATCGGGACTATGTGAGTGAGCGCAGTGAAGTTTCTCTCAACTCGTCTAAGGACCCTCTCGGCCTCTCCGACTGGGAGGTTCCCTGCTACAGTTGCTCCCCCAACGGCGGTAGCCACGGCTTCTGGCTATGGACGACACCTGTTCCGTGCATGATCGGCAGGTCGCATGGGTCCCACATCTTCATGTAACAAACGTTTACCCGTCAAATACTCTGGCATACAAAAAAAATGATATATATAACAAAAAGACATAAAAATTACATATGCAAACAAAAAAACTACAAAGGTGGAAACTTACCCATCTCCCCTCGCTCCTCACCAGGAGGCATGGGTATCTCAGGATCTCTAGAGAAATCTATCCCTGCATATGGGTAGTCCTCGATAACAGGGATCTGTCGTGATAGCCAAGCAAAGAAATCATTGTCGAAGGACTCAACGGTTCTTCCAACACCTTGTCGCGGTAGTAATACTGCCCATCTACACACTATAGGGAAAGAGGCTTGATGTCCTCGTACTACAACCCGAGGACTGAAACTCAGAACTCTCTCAAAAAAGAACGAACACAAGATGGTCCCGAACCTGAAGTTCCTCTGTGTTCACCGTCGACAATCTGTCAATTGCCTCTTCATGCACTCGAGTAGTGTGGTACTTCAGTCAAAAATTTGTGCATTCATGCACTGGATGGCACAGTTCATCTCTGCGCGTGAAGCCTGATGCACGGCTGTTGAGTCGGTAATCCACCCAATCAGTAACAATATAGTCTACAGCGCTAAGTTAGTAATCTTGATAATGGGTACCTGGGAGCCCACACGGTCAGTCCCAGCCTCACAATGCTCAGCTATCAATTCCAAGATCTTTCTCGGCCCCGCAGGAAAAGTCTGGAAGTTGACTGGTTCCCCTCTCCTTGAGAGGCCAGTCAAAAAGTAGATATCCTCGGTGGTGGGCACCAGTGATTGCCCCTCTAGCATAAATGCCTCTGCATCAGGGTGCCAGTAGTCAATCAAGGCATTCAGTAGCCTTGGTTGTGCGCGCATAAATGAACATAGAAATAATTTGAGTAAACCGCATTGCATTAACATGACCACAACATTTGGATTTGCAGCAACCAACTCACTGATTTCCTCATGCTCCCTTTCCCTCCACTGGACATACATCTTGCCAACACAACAAGGTAAAGGAGGGTCAGTACTTCCTTTTAGTTTGATTTTTCATCATAAAAGGGGGGTACACATGGGCTGTAGAGGTGACAGTCATGTGTACATGCGGGTAGACTTTACTCTGCCCGAATGTACACACGACCTATCCAGAGACAACCCACGTGTACCTAGGGCTGACCTTTTTAAGGTCAACGCCCACCCAAAAAATAAGCTAAATAACAAAATTTGAAGTATTGAATAACTAGATAAGGGAATTTGTACTTACTTAGTCCAAGCAGAAGTTCGTTCATCGACTATAGCTCCCGGAATCACTATTTTTGGCAAAGGGGGTCTTTTGGCTCCAGAGTCAATTTTCAAATCAGCAATGGTGATAATGAGCTGTCAGTTTCTATTTATAGACTTTTTGGCCTATTTTTGTCACTTTCTTGGCCTCCCTTATCAGTTTCTTTATACCAAAAACTATTTAGAGTGATCCAGGAGTCATATGGGAGGGATTTGATCAGGTATTGGGACATTTTTTTGAGTTTTGAGAAAATATTGACGGTCCATAAATTATTTTTTTTTCAAAAATCAACTTGAGCATATAGGTTAGGTTACCACCCCAACTTTTGCATCTTGTTGTATTTTTCTTCTGCTATAGGATTGATCCCATCAGGTTGTGACACAGAACCGTCATATCTTCTCTAGAAGTGTTGCAACTTGGTGGTAGATCTTACCAGAACATGGATGCCCTAGGTAGGTCCTGGTTGCATTATGGTGTCCATGTCGTTTCTAAAAACACTGTAGGCTTGGGAGTCCGTATAGTATTTCCTGAATATGAGTTTGAGCCTCATTTTCATGAGTCTTTTTCACTCTTTGTCTCACCCTCAGGACTCCCAAAAAATAACGGGTCTCCTTTTAAGCCCTTTTCAGACCCTCTAAAAATGAAAATATTGTCGAGCGATCTTGTGGCCTTTCACGCTCATTAAACTGAAATTTGAAGTCACGTTTGTTTGGCGGTAGTTTACCCCTTATTCGGTCTGGACGGTCAACTGTACGAACAAAGTTATACTCTATCGAATTCCCATTCTTTAGAAGAGTACTCTCAGGTATAATTTTATTCCTTTTTCGGGCCTGAGGGACTAAATTTACGAAAAAGAAACCCCCCCGGAGTCCATAGTTAAGCTCTTTTCAGACTCTCTAAAATTGAAAAGATCATCGAGTGACCTTATTCTTTCACACTCGTTAAATTGGTCCAGAAGAATATTCTTGACGGAGTCCATAGTTAAGCTTTTTTCAGACTCCTTAAAAGTGA
>JZKD02S0914443.1:103923-168657 GCA_000966675.3 Picea glauca
GTAACGTAATATTCCTTTATTCTTTTTCCAAAATTATCGAAAAGAACAAAAAAATCAAATATACCCCAAAAAGAGGATGGGAAAAGTATTTTCTTTATTGGCATCATAATGAGTCTCCCTTGGATAAATCACATCTATCCATTTGATCATCAGACTATGGGATGTAGTACGACCTTAGGAAGATTTTCTCACTATATAGAGTTGTGTCCTCTACCGTTTGGTTATTCTTCCAAACATATGGAGAGTTTGCGTTGCCTCCTGCTTCGTAGACTTATGATTAACATATATGCTACCCCAGTCTTATCACTTGTCATGCTATTGTCCAAGGGAAGTTTGTCACTAAGCCTGAGTTGTCCCCCCTCTGCAATATGTCTCTTGTCCGCATACCCGGCCATCCTGAACGTCCAATCAAGTCCTTGTTCGAAATCACTGAAGCCTTCAGTTCGATCATCAAGATTATAAAGTCCATAACCAACGAGCCATCGAAGACCTCTGGGTAGTGCAATCGTACACTCATATTACACTCCTACCCGAGTTTTAGAAGATTTTGAAGTTGTTTCTCAAGCTCTGAAGTACAACCATCAGGCCGAATCAACTTCTGGAAGATGGATACTCTATATGTATATCTTTATGATTTCAAGATGTAGCTCCGCTGTGTATTATTCGCGGATACTCTTTATAGTTATTTGACATGGATCTACAGTGTATTTGATTGGTAGCCATGGTTCTATTTTATCCCAAGCATGGGTATGCCTGCCTTGGTGAGACATTTGTTATTTTGCAGACGACACCTCCTGGTTCCTGATCCTTGGGCTCAATCGTTTGGCACATCAGTAAAGATTGGTAATGTATTTCGGCCATCAGATGCTCTTCTGACCTCACACATTAGGGGGCATATGTTATAACCCTAAATTTCACCACACATGCTTACCTAGCATCAGGCCAACTCATATCCCTTTCTTGCCAATACTGTGCTGAACAACTCTTTGAAAATCCTCTTGTGTCAAGGCCCACGTGCCCTAACCCATTACTGCATGTGTGTGCACGCTAGCTGACTCACAACAGACCGCGTGTACCTAACAAAGCACGAAAAAAGGAAATTTGATGATGGAACACAAAGCTATGGGTCAGTTAACTGAAACTCCTGGCCATGCATGGCCGAGGGTTCATCCAAAACCCTAGCTCCTTCTAGCCTATAAAAGAAGGGGTGGGGGTACCATTTGAAGGAGGAAAAAATATAGTGAAGAAACTCTGCCCATTTATGTAATCCATTGTCCCAACCCTTTAGCCTTTTCTCATGCCAAAGGAGATTTAACGCAAAGCAGTTGAAGGATAGAAGAAGAGGAGCCCAGGATCAGGTTCAAGGAGCGGTGGTCGGTCTCATCTTTTTTGTAAGTTGATTCACTTTCAGTAATAAAAGAATACTTTTCCCGTCCCAATGCATGAATTGTCTATGGTTTGATTGATTTGTGCTTGATTTCTAACCCTTGAGTATAGAAGTAGCATGCATGCATAGTTGTTGTCTGTCTTGAATGCAGGTCATCTGTGGAAGGAGTAGCGCAAGAAAGTAATCGAAGAGAAACGAAGGATATACATCGAACACTGATAATAAGGTTATTGGTCCTTTTCCATGCATTTACTGTGAAAAAGGGGTTTAAATCTTGGGTTGTAGGTAAATAAGTAGTTTCTATTCAGTCAAAATCTGCATGCAAGTCTGACCCTAGTTTGCTAGTCCGTAGGGTGTTTGTCCCAACAACACCAGGTAACTCAGATAAAACAAAACCTGAAGGTCGCTCAAAACAGACAAAAAATATTTTCCGATCAAAAGAGAACTCCAAGAGAGTTCAAGACGGGAGACCATGTATATCTCAGAGTTAGGCCCAGGAAGAGTTCCCTGAAAACGGGAGCTTGTGTCAAGTTAGAAACTCGTTATTGTGGACCCTTCGAGGTTCTAGATAGAGTGGGACCTATAGCCTATAGGCTAGCACTACCTCCCACAATAAAAGAACATAATGTTTTCCATGTTTCATTATTGAAGAAATATGTACATGATGCTAATCATATAATTGACTGGTCTGTGATCCAGGTGGAACTGGAGGGAGATTTCCTACCATAACCTCAGTGCATACTGGACAGAAAGGAAACCCTGCTCCGAAACTGAACCATTGTACAGGTCAAGGTGCAGTGGAGACATTTTGGCCCAGATGAGGCTACATGGGAAATGGAGGATGCCATGAGACAAGCATATCTAATTTTGTTTACTTCTATACATGCATGTCATGTTGATAGATAAGAACATCGAGGATGATTTTTCTTTAAGGGGGAGGGAATTGTAACACCCTGTTTCCCCCAGTCTGTAAAAATAACTATACTGGCCAAGAACTATGGCAAACTCAAAATGTGAATGTGTGATGTGAATGGACCTTGTGAAAAAGGTCGATGACTGTGAATAATAATATGAATATATATTGCAGGACTGCTGAGAGGGGATATGCTAAAAAATAGACCATGATGGCTAGAGAAAGGTGGTGGAAGGCACCTGGAATGGTGGCGTTAACTTCCATCGAAAAACCAATACCATATTTGGACTTCACTGGCCCGGAGAACCAAGAGCGGCTCATTGGCCCCGAATTAAATGACTCACCCGGATTGGTAGGTAAATGGATCCTCATGAGTAATGAGGGATGGGGGGTGAACTACCCATCCGTAGAGCCATCAAGCCTGACTAGTGGGAGGGAAATCGCACCACATGCAACCTCGCCGAAGAAAGAAAGGGAAGGAAGTGTGGGCGATCAAGGGGCAGATGTGAGGGAAGGAAGAGAACTCTAGAAAATATAGAGAGAGTGATAACAGAGAAGGGGGAGAGTAACTCTCGTTCTCGATCACTGGAAAACAGAGATGTAGTCTCGCAACATCGTGGTCTCAGCTCGAGGGTGGCTAGTGGTAAATCCTATAGGAATCGCTGAGCCTACGGTTGGGTGGAAACGAGCACCCCTCTCAGCAGTTGCAATCACATCTGGTGTTATTTTTTATAAGTGTTTTACATATTGCATCTTGAAATGTATATCCTGGTGTTTATGATCATCTTGCATCTTGAAAAATTTATACGCCGACATATATGCTCATAGTCTGTGCAGTTTTATGAATGGTTTGATTATAAGACTGCATGTGTAGTGTTTTGATTCAAAAATGGTGGTTGCATGCTTATAATGGAAGGGCCACATATGGATTATATTTATAAATATATTTATATGTATATACGCATATTGAATTAATTCAGACTTCAAGTCATTTATCGGGAAATCTATACCCTTATCTGTCTCAGGTGATACCCTGGATAGATCTCCCCATAGAGACACCCTTCATGGAGAGCTCATCAATAACCTGGAAAAGGATTTGAAGGCGCAAGTCTTAGTAACCCTGTACGAGGAAGAATGATCCTTTTGAAATCCTGAAATAGTAGCGTAGGGATAAGTATCGATCAACGGACAAGATCCCGTCAGAAGATCTGCGGTCATTCATGACCATTAGATTGGATGAAGAAAACAAGGGCATTACATGCCTTACCCCTTTTCCTTTATCTTCGTGAGTAGAGAAGAAATCGGGACCGTAGATCCCCAAGGTCCATGAGAGTATTTGGACCGTTGGTTTTTCCATGTACAGGGAGTAGTGGGAGAGTGCACAACGTGGGACCGATCTGACCCGTCAGATGTTAGTTAGAAAACCCGACAGTTGTTGGATCTGTCAGAAGATGCATGAGGGTTAAACCTTCGTGAGCAGAAATGTGAAGTCCCAAAGGGGTTGTATCAAGACATCGACGTTCGGGAGTTCGGGAATCCATTGGACGAGATTTCAGGAACTCGACATCATAAATCATGAAACTATGAAAGAATCTGAGTCGTCCGTCTGCAGGAGGACGTGTGTCATGAAATCATCCATTTCGGAGATTTAGACACCAGGAATCACAGAGGTGAGCATCTTGACTTCGCGAGTAGTGAAGTCTAGAAAAAATCAAAGTTGTTTGTCTGAGAGCGGACGCGTGTCACGGGATCCTCTCTATCGGGGATTCAGACACTTGAAGTCAAAGAAAGAATTCCTTTGACTTCGCGAGTGGTGAAGTCACGAGAATATTGAGACCGTCCATCTGAGGAGGACAGGTGGCAGAGATCAAGGGATCTTACAAACTTGGAGGTTTGCAAGGTGAGAGCCCAGGAGTTGGTTTCTCCAAGTAGCAAGTGGAAAAATCGCGAGGAGCAAGGATGGTCATTGGATCCAGGTCACGGGAGGATCGTTGGATCAGGGCCTTATCGCGCGTATCATGCATTCGAAGGTTTGGAGGTTGAGAGGACCTCTTCTCGACATCAGAAATCGTGAAGTGCCGAGAGCCGAGGCACAAGTGAGGAACACGTGGCAAAACCACAAGGTGGGGACCGCATGGTTGACAGGTGGACAAGCGTTGCCTAGAGAAAGGAGTCAATGCTCTGTTGACTTCTCGTGTCTCAAGGGTTCATGGAGTAAGAGCACGAGAGCTCAACCCTTTGACTCACGAAGTGGCAACTAGCGAGAACGTGAGAGGAAAAGACTAATATCACCTCTCAAGGGTTTGTAAAGGGTAGGTGCCAAGGTTGGACACTCGAATTCGTGAAGGTGCAAGTAGCGAGAGGTGCTAGCTTTTAGCCTAGCCTGTGGTCACGCATAGAGTGCACTGATAGAAAGGATATATACCCATTTCGTGATCTCGGGTATCGCGAGATTGGGAAGGAAGAGTCGGGAGTTTTGACTCGCGAACTCGTGAGATGGTGAGTTGCGACAAGCGCCTTTGGGAATAGGCCTTAGTCATAGCATTGTGGTCTCTTAGGAAAGGTGGAGCTAGCGCCTAGTGCTGATCACACAGGGGAGCTACCAAAAAGGACCCGTGGATCGATTGAAAGGAGATTCCAGCAGGGAATCCAAAGAGACATTTCGGCTCATGAAGTAAACTGAACGATCCTTAAGATCGGGAGGTCGTGTAGAGACTCTGTCAAGGCAGAGGTAGCATCTGCGGGAAATCGAAAATCGAGAAATCGGGATTCCCGTTGACAAGAGGTCAGGCTCTCGTATTGATAAGTCCCGAAGGGAATAAGACTGCGGTCTTCTGAGAAGTGGTCATATGGACCAAGGCATAGCCCAAGGGGATAATTGTTGATCGAAGCCTTTTTGGCAATTCGACATTCGGAGTTTGTAGAGCTGAAAGTCTCGACTCGCTTATAACACTGAGTCATGAAATGCGAAAAGGAGCCTAGTTGTTTGGCCTATGATCAGGATCAACGATCACATGGAGGTGGAAAAAGGGGAGAGCTAGACTGTGCTAATCCCCATAGGATTTCAGGGATTCTGATCCTCGAGAATTCGATGAAAATTTTTCTTTTCTGTAGTGGGTATGTGACAAATTGGTATCAGAGCATGGTTACAACACTCGACCTGCTTGGGCTCATGAATGAGTTGTGCAGAAGCTCTGTTTGGAACTCTCCTAAAAAGAGTAACCCCCTGTATTAACCTTCCTAATCAAAAGATGAAGTTAAGAATGAAAAACCCCTATTGTGTGTGTGTACATGTGAAAATATGAATTATGTACTAGGTATAAATAAATACAAACATTGACTAACAACCAACGTTTTTGCTTTTGCACACAAGCCGAAGATCGACCGCGGGAAATTATCAACGCATAGTATGGTGACTCACCATGAAGTGGGAGAAGGCTCCCACAGTAGAGAAAAAGAGTCTGATGAAAGGAGGGAAGCAGGAACCCCTCCAGGTCTAGCCGAGACTGTGAGGAGCCTCATGGTCAAATTACAAAGTTGTAAGGCCGACAATGAAAGGATGATGAAACAACAAGAAAAGAAAACATAAATTAACGCAGTTTTACTGCAGAGTTTATCCGATCTACAAAGACAAATGGAACATGAACCTGCAACTTAGAAATATGGTCATATCAGTGGTCACACTGAGAGGAGCACCTCGAAAAAGGTCTACACTGGAGGTAAAGGACAAGCGTCGAATGACTCCTCTGAGAAGGAAGATGGCGATTCAGAGGGCTCTTCTAGAAATAGAACCAATTTCTTTTCTCGAAAGAAACAGAAGAAGCAAAAGCCTTCCAAAGGTCAAAAATTCGAATAATTTAGAAAATCCAAACCGCCCTCCTTCGACGGTGAAATAAATAAGGGAGAGGAAGTAGAGGCCTGGCTGCTTGGACTAAAGAAGTATTTCAGAGTCCATGACTTTTCAGAAAATATGAAGGCCTGAGAGTCCACATTCAACTTGAACGGGAAGGCTTCCATCTGTTGGGAATACCTTAAGAATATGAAAGGGGTTTGCGAAGAGGACCTGTCTTGGGAATGGTTTGAGAAGTACTTCCAGAAAAAGTATCTGTCGGAAAAATATTTCGACGAAAAGACTAAAGAGTTTTATGAACTCAAACTGGGACAACTTACTATAGAAGAATATGTCAACAGATTCCTTGATTTGTTGAGGTATGTACCTTATATAAAAGCAGAAAAGGCAAAGGTGCAATGCTTCATCAGTGGGCTACCCAAGGACTACCGGAACAGAATTGAATTTGATGAGCCATAGTCCCTACAAGGAAATATTCGAAAGGAAACCTATTGTCATGAACAATTTGGACATCGAGAAAAACCTCTTGAAGGATGGAAACCGAATAATAGTTCAAGATTTCAGAAAAAGGGGATCAAATCCCCAGGATCTAAGAACTACAAGAAGAACCCAAGAATGAACTTTCTAGCCCGGAGTGTACACCAGCAGAACTTTCCCTCATCAGGCAGAAATAAAACTTCTGGACCTATACCAGTGAAGGTGGATAACACAAAGAGAGAACCTCTGAAATGTTGGGATTGAGGAGAAGAACATCTCTTGAGAGACTGTCCACACCGACAACAGAATAGTCGGAGGATTTATAACATCCAAGAATATACTACCGTCAATGATGTGTCTAGGAGTGAGCCATGAATTTACGCAGCCTTGGATAATAACCAAGCTGACCACCAAGTTTCAGTGGTGGAAATAGAAGGTATGATTTCCAACCATCTAGTGTCTGTTTTGATTGACCCTGGTTCAAATTTGAGTTATATAGCCCCTAAAGTTGTTGATAAGTGTAAACTATAGCCACAAAAACATACCAAGCCATGGTTGGTACAATTAGCCATTGGCACCAGAAGAAGGGTAGTAGAGGTTATACTAGCCTGCCAATTGATTTTGGGTAAATCCCCCACCCAAGAAACCCTTAACATATTACCCCTATGATCGTATGATCTGCTGATTGGTATGGATTGGCTAGCTGCCCATAAAGATAGATTGGACTGTTACCATAAAACCTTAGAATGTGTAAGTAAAGAAGGGAAAAGGATAACCCTTCAAGGGATCCAAAAACTTGTCTCGGTGAGACAAATATCAGCTCTGCAAATGAGAAAGTATTGTCGAAAGGGATGTCACCTATATGCAATCCAGGTGTTGAAAACAATCGAAGGTGACAAACCAAGCCCTGACGATCACCCTATCTTGAGAGAATACAGAGATGTGTTTTCAAAAGAGGTACTGTGTCTACCTCTGAGAAGGGACATAGACTTCTTGATAGAACTTGCACCAGGAGTGGTCTCGGTGTCTAGGACAACCTATCGGATGAGTACACCAGGGTTAGTTGAACTCAAGTTGCAATTAAAAGAAATGATGGATAAGGGCTATATTCGGCCCAGCATGTCTCCATGGGGAGCACCAGTCTTGTTCGTGAAAAAGGAGGACGATACCTTTAGACCGTGTATAGATTATAGGCAACCCAATAAGGTAACCATAAAGAACAAGTACCCCTTGCCCGGGATCGATGCCCTGTTCGATCAATTGGGGGGTGCATCTATTTTCTCAAAGATTGATTTGAGGTCGAGATACCATCAAGTCCGAATGAAGGGTGAAGACATCCATAAAAATTCCTTCCGAATGAGGTATGGTCACTATGAGTTTGTGGTGGTGCCATTTGGGTTGACCAATGCCCCTGCCACTTTTATGTGCTTGATGAACAATGTACTCAACAAGCTCCTAGGAAAATTTGTGCTTGTTTTTATTGACGATATATTAATTTACTCCAATAACATAAAAGAGCATGAGGAGCATCTTAGAATTGTGCTGGAAGTGCTAAGAGAACATCATCTCTATGCCAAATTCAGCAAATGTGAATTCTTCCAGAAGGAAATACATTACTTAGGCCATGTTCTCCCTGAAGAAGGAGTAGTGGTAGACCCTGACAAAATCAGGTCTATCATGGAATGGCCTACCCCAAAGGATGTTTCAGACATGATATCCTTTATGGGATTAGAATGATACTATAGGAGATTTATAAAAGGATTCTCCAAGATTGGTTTTCCAATCACTGCCCTCCAGAAGAAGGGGACAAAATTCCTGTGGACACAGAAATGTTAAGAAAGATTTCAAACCCTGAAGTAATAACAACATAAAGATGTGGCCAGGAGTGAGCCACAAATTTACGCAACCTTGGATAATAACCAAGCTGACCACCAACCTTTAGTGGTGGAAATAGAAGGTATGATTTCCAACCATCTAGTGTCTGTTTTGATTGACCCTGGTTCAGATTTGAGTTATATAGCCCCTAAAGTTGTTGATAAGTGTAAACTATAGCCACAAAAACATATGAATCCATGGTTGGTACAATTATCCACTGGCACCAGAAGAAGGGTAGCAGAGGTTATACCATCCTACCAATTGATGTTGGGTAAATCCCCCACCCAAGCAACCCTTACCATATTACCCCTGGGATCGTACGATCTGTTGATTGATATGGATTGGCTAGCTTCCCATAAAGCCAGATTGGACTGTTACCATAAAACCTTAGAATGTGTAAGTAAAGAATGGAAAAGGATAACCCTTCAAGGGATTCGAAAACCTGTCTCGGTGAGACAAATATCAGCTCTACAAATGAGAAAGTATTGCCAAAAGGGATGTCCCCTATATGCAATGCAGGTGTTGAAAAAAATCGAAGGTGACAAACCAAGCCTTGACGATCACCCTATCCTGAGAGAATACAGAGATGTGTTTCTGGAAGAGGTACAGAGTCTACCTCTGAGAAGGGACATAGAATTCTCAATAGAACTTGCACCAGGAGCGGTGCCGGTGTCTAGGACACCCTACCAGAGGAGTACACTCGAGTTTGTTGAACTCAAGTTGCAATTAAAATAAATGATGGATAAGGGATATATTTGGACCAGCGTGTCTCCATGGGGAGTACTAGTCCTATTCATGAAAAAGAAGGACAGTACCTTTAGACTGTGTATAGATTATAGGCAACTCAATAAGGTAACCATAAAGAACAAGTACCCCTTGCCCAGGATCTATGACCTGTTCGATCAATTGGGAGGTGCGTCTATTTTCTCAAAGATTGATTTGAGGTCGGGATACCATCAAGTCTGAATCAAGGGTGAAGACATCCATAAAACTGCCTTCCGAATGAGGTATGGTCACTATGAGTTTGTGGTGGTGCCATTTGTGTTGACCAATGTGCCTGCCACTTTTATGTGCTTGATGAACAATGTACTTAGCAAGTTCCTAGACAAATTTGTGCTTGTTTTTATTGACGATATATTAATTTACTCCAAGAACAGAAAAGAGCATGAGGAGCATCTTAGACTTGTGCTGCAAGTGCTGAGAGAACATCATCTCTATGCCAAATTCAACAAATGTGAATTCTTCCAAAAGGAAATGCATTACTTAGGCCATGTTCTCTCCGAAGAAGGAGTAGCGGTAGACCCTGACAAAATCAGGTCTATCATGGAATTGCCTACCCCAAAGGATGTTTCGAACATCAAATCCTTTATGTGATTAGCAGGATACTATAGGATATTTATAAAAGGATTCTCCAAGATTGGTTGTCCAATCACTACCCTCCAGAAGAAGGGGACAAAATTCCTGTGGACATAGAAATGTGAAGAAAAATTTCAAACCTTGAAACATCTACAGACCCATGCACCCGTGTTGAAGATCGTTGATCCAGAAGATGACTTCCTCATGTGCACAGATGCATGTAAGGAAGGGATCGGAGGAGTCCTTATGCAGAAAGGACGTGTGATCTGCTATGAATCCTGAAAATTGAATGAGCATGAAGTCAACTATGTGACCCATGATCTAGAACTGGTTGCCATAGTGCATGCCTTGAAAATGTGGAGGCATTACCTCCGGAGAAGAAAATTTTTACTTATGACAGATCACTATGGATTGTGATACCTATTTGATCAACCAAAGCTTAATGCTAGACAATCTAGTTGGATGGCCCTCCTTAGCGAGTTTGATTTTGAAATCAAACACATTAAAGGAAAGGAAAATAGGGTGGTCTATGCCCTTAGCAGAAGTATGAAAAAAATTCACCTGGCATAGGTGAGCACCTGTGAGACAGATGTCAAGGAAAGAATAAAAAATTCACAAGAAATAGATCCCTTCATCCAGACCATCACCATGTACCTACAACAAGAACCCGCCGGAGTAAAATATGAAGGCTACCGAAGACCGAAGGAGGTCTGCTCAGTTACAAAAGAAGATTTTATATTCCATATTGTGATGAATTGAAGAGGTTCATACCGGATGAACTACATAAAAGACCCTATTTTGGTCATCCAGTATACCAGAAGATGATCACGTCCACCAAGAAACAATTTTATTGGCCTGGATTGAAGAAAGACATAGCCGAATACTTGGCCAAATGCATAGAATGCCAACAAGTTAAAGAAAAACATCGACACCCAACAAGATTATTGCAACCTTTACCAATCCTAGAATGGAAATGGGAAACCATATCCATGGATTTCATCACTGGATTACCAACATCGACCAAACAAAATGATGCTATTATGGTAGTGGTGGATAAATTGAGCAATTCTGCTCATTTCATCCCTGTCAAATCAACTTGCAAAGCAATCAATATTGCCCAGGTATTCATGAAGGAGATATTCACACTGCATGGTATGCCAAAATAAATCGTGTCTGACAGAGACATGAAATTTACTTCTAAGTTTTGGAAATCACTGATGACTGGGTTAGAGACCAAGTTACTATTTAGCACCGCCTATCACCCTCAAACCGATGGACAGATAGAAAGAGTGAATCAAATACTAGAAGATATGTTAAGGATGCATGTAATGCATCAACCCAAGAAGTGGGAAGACTACTTGCCATTGGTGGAATTCACCTACAACAACGGCTACCAAGCATCCTTAAAGATGAGTCCCTTCGAAGCCCTCTATGGTAGACCATGTAACACTCCAGTCAGTTGTAGTAATATCGTAAACCGGATTTCTTTTCGGGCTGACATGTTGAAAGAAATAGAACAGCAGGTGACTTAGATAAAACAAAACCTAAAGGTCACTCAGAGCCGATAGAAAAATTTTGCCGACCAAAAGAGAACTCCAAGAGAGTTCAAGATGGGAGACCATGTATATCTCAGAGTTAGGCCCAGGAAGAGTTCCCTGAAAATGGGAGCTTGTGTCAAGTTAGCACCTCGGTATTGTGGACCCTTTGAGGTTCTAGATAGAGTGGTCCCTATAGCCTATAGGGTAGCACTACCTCCCACAATAAAAGCACATAATTTTTTCCATGTTTCATTATTGAAGAAATATGTACATGATGTTAATCATATAATTGACTGGTCTGTGATCCAGGTGGAACCGGAGGGAGAATTCCTACTAGAACCTCAGTGCATACTGGACAGAAAGGAAACCGTGCTCCAGAACCGAACCATTGCATAGGTCAAGGTGCAGCGGAGACATTTTGGCCCAGATGAGGCTACATGGGAAATGGAGGATGCCATGAGACAAGCATATCCGATTTTTTTTACTTCTGTACATGCATGTCATGTTGATAGATAAGAACATTGAGGACAATGTTCCTTTAAGGGGGAGGGAATTGTAACACCCTGTTTCCCCCAGTCTATAAAAGTAACTATACTAGCCAAGAATTGTGGCAAACTCAAAATGTGAATGTGTGATGTGAATGGACCTTGTGAAAAAGGTCATTGAATGTGAATAATATTATGAATATATATTGCAAGAATGCTGAGAGGGGATATGCTAAAAAAGAGACCACGATGGTTGGAGAAAGGTGGTGGAAGGCACCTGGAATGGTGGCGTTAATTTCCACCAAAAAACCAATACCGTATTTGGACTTCACTAGACCAGAGAACCAAGAGCGGCTCGCTAGCCCCAAATTAAATGACTCGCCAATATTCATAGGTAAATGGATCCTCATGAGTAATGAGGGATGGGGGGTGAACTGCCCATTCGTAGAGTCGTGAGACCTGACTTGTGTGAGGGAAATCGCGCCACACACGACCTCGCCAAATAAAGAAAAGGCAGGAAGTGTGGGCGATCAAGGGGAAGATGCAAGGGAAGGAAGAGAACTCTGGAAAATACAGAGTGAGTGATAAGAAAGAAGGGGGAGAGTAAACCTCGTTCTCGGTCACTGGAAAACAGAGACACAGTCTTGTAGCATCGTGGTCTCAGCTCGAGGGTGGCTAGTGGTAAATCCTATCGGAATCACTGAGCCTATGGTTGGGTGGAAACAAGCACCCCTCTCAGCAGTTGCAATCACATATGGTGTTATTTCTGATAAGTGTTTTACATCTTGCATCTTGAAATGTATATCCTAGCGTTTATGATCATCTTGCATCTTGAAAATCTTATATGCCGACATATATGCTCACAGTCTATGCAGTTTTATGAATGGTTTGAGTATAAGATTGCCTGTGTAGTGTTTTGATTCAGAAATGGTGGTTGCATGCTTATAATGGAAGGGCCACGTATGGATTATGTTTATAAATAAATTTATATGTATATATGCATATTGAATTAATTCAGACTTCAAGCAATTTCTCGGGAAATCTATACCCTTATCCATCTCAGGTGATACCCTGGATAGATCTCCCCATAGAGACACCCTTCATAGAGAGCTCACCAAGAACCTGGAAAAGGATTTGAAGGCGCAAGTCTTAGTAACCCTGTATGAGGAAGAATGATCCTCTTGAAATCCTGAAATAGCAGCGTAGGGATAAGTATCGATCGACGGATGAGATCCCGTCGGAAGATCTGTGGTCATTCACGACCGTTAGATTGGAGGAAGAAAACAAGGGTGTTACACGCCTTACCCCTTTTGCTTTATCTTCATGAGTAGTAAAGAAATCAGGACCGTACATCCCCAAGGTCCATGAGAGTATCTGGACCGTTGGTTTTTCCACGTCCAGGGAGTAGTGGGAGAGTGCACAACGTGGGACTGATCTCAACCGTCAGATCTTAGTTAGAAATCCCGATAGTCGTTGGATCTGTCAGAAGATGCACATGGGTTAAAACTTCGTGAGAAGAAGTGTGAAGTCCCGAAGGGGTTGTATCGGGATATCGACGTTTGGGAGTTCGGGAGTCCAGAGGACGAGAGTCCGGGCACTCGACATCAAAAATCGTGAAACTACGAAAGAATCTGAGCCATCCGTCCGCGGGAGGACACGTGTCGCGAAATCATCCATTTCAGAGATTCAGACATTGGGACTCACATAGGTGAGCATATTGAATTCGCTAGTAGTGAAGTCCCGAAGAAATCTGAGCTGTTTTTCTGAGAGAAGATGCGTGTCGCGAGATCCTCTCTATCAGGAATTCAGACACTGGAAGTCAGAGAAGGAAGTCTATTGACTTCACAAGTGGTGAAGTCATGAGAAGATCAGGACTGTCCATCAAGGAGGACAGGTGGCAGAGATCGAGGGATCTCGCGAACTCGGAGGTTCGCAAGGTGAGAGCCCTGGAGTTGAGTGCTCCAAGTCACGAGTGGCGAAATCACGAGGAGCAAGGATAGTCGTTGGATCTAGGTCGCAGGAGGACTGTTAGATCATGCCCTTATCACACGTATCACACATTCGAAGGTTCAGAGGTTGAGAGGACCTCTTCTCGACATCAGAAGTCGTGAAGTGCTGAGAGCTGAGGCACAAGTGAGGAACACATGGCAGAACCACAAGGTGGGGCCCACGTGGTTGACAAGCGGACACACATTGCCTGGAGAAAGGAGTCAATGCTCTTTTGACTTCTCGCATCTTGGGGGTTCACGGAGTAAGAGCACGGGAGATCAACCCTTTGACTCGCGAAGTGGTGAGTAGCGAGAACGCAAGAGAAAAAAGATAATATCGCCTCTCGGGGGTTCGTAAAGGGAAGGTGCCGAGGTTGGACACTCAAACTCGCAAAGGTGTGAGTAGCAAGAGGTGATAGCATTTAGCCTATCCAGTGGTCACACAAGGAGGGCGCTGACAGAAAGGAGATATACCCATTTCGTGATCTCGGGTATCACGATATTGGAAAGGAAGAGTCGGGAGTTTGGACTCGCGAACTCGCGAGATGGCGAGTTGCGACAAATGCCTTTGGGAATAGGCCTTGGTCATAGCGTTTTGGTCACTTGGGAAAGCTAGAGCTCGCGCCTAGTGCTGATTGCATAGGGGAGCTACCGAAAAGGACATGTGGATCGATTGAAAGGATATTCCAGTAGGGAATCCAAAGAGCTATTTCGGCTCATGAAGTAAACTGAACGATCCTTAAGACCGGGAGGTCGTGCAGAGACTCTATAGAGGCAGAGGTGGCATCTACGGGAAATCAAAAATTGGGAAATCGGGAGTCCCGTTGACAAGAGGTAGGGATCTCGTATTGATAAGTCCTGAAGGGAATAAGACTACGGTCTTATGAGAAGTGGTCATACAGACCAAGGCATAGCCCAGGGGGCTAATTGTTGATTGAAGCCTCTTCGGTAGTTCGGCATTTGGGGTTTGCAGAGCCGAAAGTCTCGACTCTCTTATAACACTGAGTCGCGAAATGAGAAAAGGTGCCTAGTTGTTTGGCCTGTGATTAGGATCAACGATCACATGGAGGTGGAGAAAGGGGAGAGCTCACCTGTGCTAAGCCCCGTAGGATTTCGAGAATTCTGACCCTCGAGAATTCGACAAAATTTTTTCTTTTCCATAGTGGGTATGTGACACCCAATCCAAAGGTCCTTCACAAAAACTCCACCGCCACAAGAAATGAACCAGGCATGAGTCTTCACCTCGACATGGCCACCAGATATGACCATGACCTTTTCTGAAAAGGAATTTTGGGTTTCGTGACTTCGCGAATCCTAATGTCGAGTCTCTTGACTCTTCAAACCGCGAAACCCAAAATGCCGAAATGCCGAAATATATGACCGCAACCCTACTCCAAAGATACGTCACATTTCGCGACTTCAGGGTTTTCAACGTAAAGTGCCCCGACTCCTTGTCCTCGGAATTTCTGAAATGCCAAACCTCGAAATGTCGAAATGCCAAACCGGCGAGCGAGTGACAAGCTCCCTGCTTGGGTCTTTTCCACCTGACCCTATCCACTGACCTATGAATACTCCTCCGAATGCTTTTTGGTTGTCATGTTTTGGGGAATCGTGATGCAAGGCTGCAATGATCCTTGGCCCTTCGAACTCCCGGGTCCCGAAATGCCGAAATACCAAACCCTAAAATGCTGAAATTCCACTCCAAAGGGAGATCAATGGCTGTGAGCCTCCCCTGTTCCGATGGCTTACATTCTTTCGGGGTTTCATGGGTCAAGAGTCCTGAATCTTACCCTTTGCATCCCCTGGTAGCCGAAATGCTGAAATTTCGGTCTATGTCCCTCTTGAACCAATGACTATGACCGCTCGCCACATGTCCTCTTGTGGACTATCATGATTCTTTCAGGATTTCGTGAGCCGCGACCTCTTGTCTCACGACTCCTTCTCCTTGAAATCCTAGTATCTGAAACCCCGATGGCTTCCAGATCTCTACCACACGTCCTCTCAGATGGATGACCCTGATTCTTTCGGGACTTTAACGGGTCCTCTCTCCTTTTGTTATACGAGGGTTAAACCTCGTGCACCTTATGCTGGATCCGATGGCTATTGATCCCCCACGCTAGATCTGACGACCCAGATTTTTTTCTCTTCCTTGTGAATTTTTCTGTGTGCGTCTGGTCGTACATTTGACGACCCAGATCTCGCCTCTCTAGCTGATCTAATGACATTTGCGCTCCCTTCTGAGCTCAAGCTTCTCCTTCCTACCTTAGAATATTTCTTGCTCCAAAAGGCCTCGACCTTTGTCTCTACTATGAAGCCTATAACCTTGGCTCCTGCCTGTATTACTAAAAACTTTGCCCCTCCTAAGATTTGTTCACTCTGAAACCTCAAAAGGTTTCTTGATCTCTACACTCCTTGCAGGGTCCCTGCACACAACTATGCTATCCGTCCTGAGCTTCAGACTTGAAAAAAATTCTTCCTACGCTCACTCCTACACTTGACAAGCCTTCAGACGAATTTCTATCAACACTTCACGCGAGTGTTGGCCTAGTGCACTCCTTGCACAGGTCTTTGTCCTCTTTGAGCTTCAACTGCTCGAACCTCAATGGTCTCTACCCCTTTCTCTCCTTGAAGGGATGTAAGTGCCCTCTAGCAACTTCCTCCTCAAACATGCTTTGCTGAGCCTGCACGGTGTTCAGTAACCCTGTGAAGGTCTTCCCTTGGCACTTCTCTTCTCTCTGAACTCAAACAAGACTTCCTTTTGTGCACACTTGCACCAACTCAATGCCCTCTTGGGAGAGTTCTCCAGAATCCTTAGTGACTATGTATTCTCACCGAACTCGAAATAGAGTTCCTCCTGTGCACTCTATGAATGCGCTCAATGCCCTCTTGGTAGAGTCTCACAGAATTCTCAGAAATTATGTCTTCTCTGTGCCTTCCTCTGCACAGTCTTACCTCCAAGGTGTTCAACAACCTTGAGGCTTCTCCTTGGGTCTAAGACTTCCTCTGGTGAGCCCTCCTGGCACGTCTCTGTCTGAAATTCCACAGAATTCAGAAGTGCACTTTATGCACTGGCTTACAGAACCCGCAGTGTTCTGTCATGCAACCTCTTGCATGAAGCCATAAAGAACCTAGACTTGGAATCAAAGAACTCAACAAACAACAAATTTTTTCTGTAACCTGTAAATGCAAACTAACATACATCTACAACATATCATAACACACATATGGCATTCATTCATAAACACAGAATAACATGCAGGAAAAACTTCTCTTTGTATTAATCAAAAAATGCCTCTTTACAATGTGTTTGAGCTCAGACTGCAATAGAGTCTCAGCTCTCCTCTCTTCTCTAACCTATCTTCCTTCTCTATAGACTCTATATCTTCTCTAAACAGATACAAATGATCTTTTTACAAAAGAGGGGCTCCTCAAGCTCTTCCTTCCATCTCACCAACTCTCATTAATTTTCATTCAATTACATTGAATGGTTGTCTAGTCTGAATTGAATCTAGATATCAACCTTACAACCAATTAAGGAAACATTTATCTAAAGCATGCACACATGCATGGATTTTGGCTTTTCCAGCCTTACAACATTTAATACAAATTTTCAAAATTTGAAAAACAATGAGAAGGTTGTGCCTCTCTCCTCTATTGAATGCACGCTTGATGCGTTGGTTGGCTGGCACATAGCTACGTTGAAGCGATGCTCCTGCATAACTCTCCATCCTTTAATGTAACTCAAACATGGCTATATACATTCTCTTCTTATGTATACTTCACCAGTATGGATGCACACCACCACCAGTGCTTATTTGTACCATAGAACACATTCCATATTCATTGTGCACATTAATCGTTGGAGTTTTCTTGTTTACACTCTAGGAGAAACACATTAGATCATGGACATGACATCTTCAATGGATATTGATCACCTTGGCCCTACAACAAGTTCTTCACATCTGCACACAAATAAGTATCAGTCCTAGTTCACCAAAATCTTAGACTAGAACATCCTTACTATATTCAAATCCCATGCATTTTATTTTTCCACCAATTCTATCATGTCCTTGAAAATACACAGTTGCAAGAGATTGGAACAAAGCACACTCAGCATTGTAGTATCATATCAATAGTTCATTCCATACCACCCTTTAATCTTTCCACCAAGTCTATCACCTAGAGTAGTGTGACCACTCTTTGTTTGAAAACAATGTGATCACACTAACTTTATTTGTTGTGAACTACCCTTCGAGTTAAACATTTCCATTTCTCTTCATTTATATGCTATGATGTACCTTCATTTGAATATGGTGAGTTACCTTTACTTGAATAGGTGTAAATATCTTTGTTTAAACAAGTGCTCCATTGTTTTTATCTACCATTCTTTCAAAGAGTTACAACTTTTTTCGTGGGAACAACTTTGATTTATTTCATTCATATCAGTGTGAGTAACCTTCATTTTTTTGGTAAGGAATGACTGAACCACAAGGTTATGGGTCAATCACGAATCATGAATCCCAACATCCAGCTTCTCAATATGCTATACCATATTACAATAATGTAATATGGTACACCATATTACATTGTAATATGGTATACCATATTACAATGTAATATGGTATACCATATCTCATGTAGATTGGTTTTTAAAAAAACTGAAAGGAAGCGTGGCAATATCGACAATTGTTCATCACAAGGCAAGGATTTTGTTTGAACAAGCGTGGCAATAGCGATGAAATTTTGTCGCACTTTTCCATGGTTTTGCATCGCACATATAGCATCAACGTCTTAATTTTTGTCTCTACCAAACGTTTTCATCGCTATTGCCATGCTTTTGCGTTGCAGTTTTCCACAATTTTGTGTCGCACGTATTGCATGTGCATCATAATCTGTTGGTAAGTTTTTTACCTTGGCACGGTTTTTCTTCCCTATTGTGACGAATTTTCGTTGCTATTTCCATGCTTTATAAGGTAAACCTATCTTGATGGTGATGACACGTGGAGGGATAATTTTGTCGTTGTTTCCACAAACACCTAGTTCGTGGATATAGTGACGAAAAAATAGTGAAGAAAAATAGTGTTTGATTTCGTGGAAAGTGCGACAGATATGTGTTGCAATAGCAACGAAAAACCGTGGCAACGTTGGTCATATGTAGTAGTGCAAGTACACATCCCTTCCTTAATCTACAAATATTTTTACTTCTGTACAAGAGGCATCATCAAATCCCTTCCCTCTCTCAACACTTTTGGATCTACATTATTGCATGTAATGCCCTTCTTTTCCACATCTTCAACAAACCTTTACAAAACATTTCGGGATATTTAGATCTCCCACTTGAGGAATTTTTCCTATTTCTTTACTGGGAGATTCCTCTTGAAAATAAGGCATCTATGCTCTAGATTTCCATGTTTTTTCTGCCTCATATCCTCTGAAAACAACTGTGATACGACATCATCAAAACCTAAAGAAATTGCATTAATACTACCTATGGCCACAACCAAACTATCCCACGAGTCTGGTAAAAAGCACAATAAATTGATACACTTATCTTCATCATAAATATTAATATCAATGGACAATAACCAACTTACTACAGTGTTGAAGGTTCTCAAATGCTCTATCTCCAAGTCTACATCTTTCATCCTTAGGTTGTACAACTTCTTCCACATGAAGAATTTGTTTACTAGAGACTTAGAATTGTACAAATCCCCTAACGTATTCCATAATTACTTGGATGTAGCTTCCCCTGACACATTTAGTAACACTGCATTTGAGAGACAAAATTAGATTGTTCTCTTCACCTTATGATCCAAATTTTCCTAGTCTTTTGTTCACGTTCTTGTAGGTGCGGTTCCTGGATCCACAATGACCCATTGGTCTTTGTCTATCAAAAAATCTTCCATATTGAGCTTCCACAACTCAAAAATTTTCCCATTAAATTTCTTGATCTCTATTTTTGAACTGCTCTACATTTCTTTTCACCAAAAAAATCATTGCCACAAAGCTCCCACTACAAAGAGGTTTATCACAGACCTGAACCAAACCCCTGACCACAAAGGCATCCCCCCAAAGAGAATAACCACTTTGATACCAAATGTAATTTTTAAACCTTTTATAGTAATGCAATGGACACCTTGATTCTTAAAAAATAGAAAAAAACACAATCGCAATAAAAAATATACACATAGAATTACCCTGGAAACCGAAATCAGGAAAACCAACATCATCCAAATTCATTGTTTACAATACAATACAAATAAAATCTTGTGTCATCCAAAACCTCTAACCAATTGACCTGGATTAGGATACAACCCTAATTCCTTAACTGAAATTAGAAAACCATGGGCTAAGACATAAATCCACCCATGGACCACAAAACCACAAAAAGTGAAAACTGTGTTGAAAATCGCTAAAAAATAGACGCAAAAACAAACAAAACATTTTTTGGGGGGGAATCCCCCCACCTATTGCACCCTACGTAACGAATTTCACCTATGGTTGGTCGTGCAAAGAATACAACACATACCCAACAAAAGAAGAATCTCCAATGCAAAATATAAAAGATTGCATTGATAAAAAAATGCTCATATAGATAATTGTAATTCATCACAAGGTATCTTTTCCATGAAAATTAACATACAAAATATGAGTCCCTTAACCACAAATGGTCAAAGTTAAATAAGCACTTAAAAATAAAATTGAATAATTTAGGTTTATTCAATGAGACCTATCAGCATATTGGCTCCAATTAGCCTAGGCATGTTATAATTTTTGTCAAAATCTAGACTAGCTTGGCTTCCTTTCCTAAGGACCACTCTCAGATGAGAAATTAAATGGGCTAGATCATAGTCTTACTATTTTTTCAGCTCTAGATAGATTTCTAGCAATTACCATGTTAAGATCTAGGACTACTTCACTCAATCACTTTAGTTACATAAAATGCAATAGGGCTTCACACTGCACTTTTAAACTTAATGCATCATTGAATTTCATTTATTAATACCTCTATTGCAGCATATAGTTGGAGTTGATGACCAACTTCAACCTAATGATGTTCTCAATGAGTAAATTGTTGAAGGACCCAACTAGACTAGTTGTGATGGGAAAACAATATTCTTGAGGAAAATACTAGAAGATTTGTATTTATATGTTTCTTCTCCAATATTTCTGAAAGATATATTCTCACTAATCCTAAATTATACCAAAACACAATGAGAAGATCAATAAAATATATAAACTAAAAAATCAACTGACACCACTAATAAAATCAAGGTTAGTTGGCATGTTTCTGTAGACACTTATAGAGATGGGAGAGCTAGATTCTCTTAGTGGACCAGAAACACCTCCAAATAAACCATTCAATGGATCTTGGAAAAGTGATCAACAAAAAAAAAAGAACAACCATTTCCTCTATTGGTGGATGGGAGGCCCGGCATGTAGTCCATTGAGAGGGATTCCCAAGGCTTGTTAGGAGTAGGCAAAGGAGTGGACATACCTTGTTTCTTAGTGGTCGGTTTGGAAATAACATAAGAAGTATAGGACCAGATATACTTGTTGACATCCTGTCGAAGTTTCAACCAGTATAAATTTTGTTGCAACATTGCCATTGTCTTTTCCACGCTGAAGTGTCGTACCACCCGACTATAGTGGGATTCCCAAATTAGCTTTGCTCACTCTCAAGATCTGTCTCATATAGGTGGAGCCATCTGGAGGTCTATTGTCCGCAATAATCGAGCATTGTGGTGAGTGCCATGACTCGGGGTTGATTGAGGCAATCAACGACTCGATTGGTACTTCCTTTTTTATAGTTTATGTTGAGGTGGAAATGTTGCAAATATGTGGACCACTTTTGATGGTGGTCAATTTGTAATTGTCCTTGTGTCTATAGGAGCTCCAGTGGATTATGATCAGTGTGGGTGACTGTTTCCTTCTCGAGAATGTAATTCCTCAACTAGTGGTAGGCTTTCACAATGGAGTACATTTCTTTTTCCTAAGTAGGGTACTTACGAACAACATTTGATAGCGTCTCACTCTAATAGGCCATGAGGTGGTCGTCCTGTGTGATGACTGCACCCACAACATAGTCTGAAGCATCTATCTTGATCTCAAGGAGTTTTTGAAGATCAGGTAATGAAATCATTGCGGCATAGCACAAGCGCTAATTTAGATCATTGAATGCATTCTTTTCAGATAGGCCCCACAAAATGTTTTCCTTACCGCCACCCCTAGTTATTTCGTTGATGGGCCACGAAATATGGGAGAATACAAACGCAAACATTTGATATAAATCGGAAAGGCCTAACAAGCTTTGAAGCTGAGTGAACGTGGTTGGGGTTGACCAGTCACCGATGAATTTTAACTTGGTTGAATCAACATGCACACCATGTGCATCAACAATGTATCCTAGGTACTAGACCCTATCCATGTCGAATGAACATTTCTCCAAGTCGACATATAGTTTGTGCTCCCATAGAGTGTGTAGAACTTGTTGAATATGATGCAATTGTTCAGCCCAAGTCTTTTTGTAGACGAGGATGTCATCCAGATACACCACCACAAAATAATTAGCATAATTCCACAAGATATTGTCCATCATCCTCATGAAAGTTGTTGGGGCATTTGTCAAACCAAAGGGCATGACCAACCATTCAAAAATACCTTATTTTGAATTGAAGGCAAATTTCCATACATATGTTTGTTCTATTGGGACCCGATGGTAGCCAGACTTCAGATCAATCTTACTAAAGTATTTATCCCCCTTGAGTTGATCAAGGAGATTTTCGATTCAGGGAATCGGGTATCGGTTCTTGACTGTCATTTTATTTAGGGCTTGGTAATCAATGCAGAGTCGCCAAGTCCCATATTTCTTCTACACCAACATGATTAGGCTTCCACAAGGTGATGAACTGGGTCGAATGTTCCCCTTGTGGATAATTTCTTGGATCTGACACTTGATCTCCTCATTTTCTAGCAAAGAGTGGCGATAGACTGGCCCATTGACTAGTGATTCACTGTGGGTCAGATCGATGATATTCTTGACCTAACAGTGAAAAGGTACCCCATTAGGTGATTAGAATATGTCTTTGTATTCTTCCACAAACTTATCCACTTGTTTCTGCTGCGCGGAGATGTTGGCCACAGATTCCATGGATGTGGCTTCAACCTTTCGCTCACCCTTTGAGAGAGAATCATAAAGAAGAGAAACTTCCCGGTATGGGAAATGATATTCCTTATTTTCTTGATAGATATCAAAGGAATAACACTAGGTGGGACTACCTCAACTATCCTGTACAATTTCTTTTTCAAGGTAATAATAAAACTGCGAGGCCTAGACTCATATACAACATGACATTTCCTTAAATAAGCTTGGCCCAAAAGAATAGGAAAAACTTCAAGGGGAGAAACATCACACAATACATCATCTTTGAAAGGCTTGATGTCATATGACATATGACACTATTGGATAATGCAAAGATCACTTCCTTGATGGAGCCATCTAATGGTTGTAGGGATGCAAGTGCGACGTTGTGGGCAAGAGTAGTCGCTTGATGAACTCTGCTAAGATGAGGTTATTTTGGCTACCGATTTCAACGATGAAGTGTATCAAAGTGCCTTTTACCCAAATATGTGAATGAAAGAGGCACTCTCCTTCCTCTGGCTCATCAGGTTCACCAGACTGGATCTTGGTGGTGGCAATGGTGACATTGGGTTCTGCGTCAATGATTTGTATCGCCTTTTATGGTTCTAACTCAAATTCATAACTTTCATCTAATTCAAAGCCTTTTATCTCAGCCACCATAGTTTATGTCAGGGGCACTTATGGAAGTCGCACCACTTCCCGATATCTTTCTTTGTCTTCTGATTTCCCTTCTTTTCTTGCGGCTTGGAATGGTTGTCCTGAGGTTGCCCATATTTTCTCTTTCCTTTGCTATGTGGATTGGGGCTGCCCTTTCCCTTCTTCTGTTGTGAGGAGTTCCCAGACCCAAACCTTTGTGTCTTTTGATTCAGCTTATGCTCGATTTTGACAACATATCGATAGGCTCCGCCCAAGGATAAGATGTCCAAATCATCCATTTATGTCTGGATGTATCTATGCAGACCGTAGCGGTACTTGAGCACTAGATGTCGCTAAGAATATTTGATACCCATATTGGTGCGCAAGGTATGAAAAAAATTAGTGAACTCTGGCACCGTTTGGTCTCTTTCATGTCGCACTATGATCCATGTTGTATACAAGTCATCATAACTTCCAACATGGTAGTTTTGTTTCTTAATAACATCCCCAAGGGAACCCCAAGTGGGTGAAACTGCAAATAATGTGGATCCCTTTATTTCCTTTTGATCACGGAAAGTATCCCATCAATCTTTGACATGGGGGATGACCTTGAGGATAAGAAATGTAATCTTTTCTCTATTGGAAAAGTCGTGGATAGAAAAATACCCTTCTAGAAGATTTAACCCTTTATCTACAACACCCACATCTATTTGAGCTTCAAATATAGGAATATAAAAACTAATCTGTACCTTGAAGGGGGAAACTCCTCCTCTTGAGTTGGATGCATTGCTTGTCGACAATCGTCGAAGGATTTTTGAAAATATGTCCATCATCTCAATCCTCTATCGCTTAAGGGCTTCCTCGACCAACATTCTGAAAGGAGCTCATGTCCCATCGTATTTATTTTCTCCCACCATGGACTATTTCTCGGGCGTATTAGAGCATTTTTCCTCGATATAAACAATCTTGAGACCCAAGTCTCTATACCATGACCACGTTGAGGACATGCATTAAAACAAATGACAAGGAGAAGACGAATCTTATACCACTGATCCATATTTATTAGCAGAATGAAATGGAAACCACATATTATAATATTAACATAGAGACACAGTGAACAATAACAGAGATATAGTAAAACTTGACTTCTATTAATTAATAAATATGTTGAAAAATGTATAATTCAGACTAAAAACAAGCTTGCTAGAATGGTGACAACTTATCTCTGAGAAGAGATGTGACGGCTACGCCCATTCACAAGAGTATAATGATGCTTTGAAGGAATTTTTACAATAAACATCAATTCCAAAACCCTATACTTCCAAAAACCTAACCCTAGGAGATGAAGTGCCAAGATCCATGTGGGTCGTGTTGGGGTAAGTTAGTACGTCAACTTCCTAGGGTCGTAACTTTTGCATACAATCTCCATTTAGGGCATACGATAGCTCGTTGAAAAGGTATTGGAGAGGAAATTCATTTAAGGGGATTAATGAGATTAATTGGCTATCATTGAGGTGATTTATCGCAGAAAAGAATTGTTTAGGCCCTGGAAGTTTAGGAACCGAAAAATTGCTAAAAATGGTCAGGTGCCAAAAATACTGTTTTGAGCTAGTTGGACAAGGTGGGCAGCCACCAATATCATCCTAGATCAAGCGGAGTATGGGGTTATTATTCTTATGATTTCCATTCTTATGTAGAGTTTGATTCTTATTATTCAATTCAAACTCTATTTTCTCTAGATGTTCCTCCTTGGGTAGGACTTCTCATTTGAAAACATCTTTGATTTCTCTAAATACCACATCTCAGATATACAATACCTTCGTAGTTTATGGTTTACAAATATTATAACCTTTCAAACAATATTTATAGCCAACAAACATACACTTTTCATCCTTTTATCTACATTACTTCTATATTCCTTTGGAACATGTACATAGGCATCACAACCAAATACCCTAAGATGCATAAGAGACAGATTCTTACCAAACCATACCTCATGTAGAGTCTTTTTATCCAGCATAGATGAGGATGGAACATGCAATACCCATTTCCTATAGCCAAAACTCCATCCTAACCCAACACCACTCAGTATACTCCTTGATTTTCCCATCAACTTCCTATTCATCATTTATGCAACTCCATTATGTTGGGGTGTGTATGGAGTAGTCTTCTGCCTTTCTACACCAAATGTCTTACAAAATACTTCAAATTAATTTATGTGGAATTCTCAACCATTATCCATCCTCAACACCTTAATTCTCTTCTCTATTTGACTCTCCACGAGAGCATTAAACTCTTTAAATTTGTCAAAGACTTAAGATTTCATCCTGAAGAAACAAATCCATCTATTCCTCAAGAATTCATTTATAAATGAGACATAGTAAATATGTTTACCCAGTGATGGAATTGGCATAGGTCCAAACACATAATTGTGCACCAACTGTAATATTCCCTCTTCCCTTGTAGTACCAAACGAGAATCTTACGCGATTCTTCTTCTCATATAAGAAATGTTCATAGACATCAAAATCTAGAGAGAAATTGGACATACCTTCAACCATCCATTTACCATGTAGAACCTGAAGGCCCTTCTCTCCGATATGCCCTAGTCTTTGATGCTAAAAAATAATCTTTTCTCTAGAGACTATAGGAGTTTTTCCTTCTTCATCTCCAATCTCAGAAACAATGGAATTGTTGCACCTGTCACTAATAGTGACTCCCATAAACTTATATATATTTCCAATTAGAAATCCCCTCAACAACACCATTTCTCCTCAAACCATCTGCAATTTTCTTTTTCAAACACTTTTTTTACACCTGTATCATCCATATTACTTGCATAAACAAAATTCATGGCCAATCCTGAGATGTGCAGAATGCCAGGGAATGTTCTAATCTTACCATTCATGAGGTTCAACTTGACTTTTACCAGTCCTAAAATTTTGGCTATCTATTCATCTCTTGGAAAAACATCAACCCCATCATACCATTCGTATTCATAAAAACACTCCCTATGAGGATTCATATGAAAGGATGCACCTGAGTGGACCAAACATTCCTCATGATTTGCATGTGTTCTTGAAGAAGCCAAGTACACATCCCCTCCTTAATCTGAAAAGATTGTCACTTCTGTAGAAGAGGCATCATCATATTCATTCCCTCTCTCAACACTTTTGGATCTAAATTTATTTCTTGTAATGACCTTCTTTTCCACATATCCAACATACCTTTACAAAATTTTCGGGATATTTAGATCTCCCACTTGAGGACTTTTTTCTATTTCTTTACTAGGAGAATCCTCTTGAAAATAAGGCATCTCTGCTCTGGATTTCCATGTTTTTTTTTGCCTCATATCCTCTAAAAACAACTATGAGATCACATCATCAAAACTTAAAGTAACTGCATTAATACTACCGATGGCCACAACCAAATTATCCCACGAGTCTGGTAAAGAGCACAATAAATTGATACACTTATCTTCATAAAAATCTTAATATCAATGGATAATAATCAACTTACTACAATGTTGAAGGTGTTCAAATGCTATGTCACTGAGTCTCTATCTTTCATCCTCGGGTTGTACAAATTATTCCACATGAAACGTTTGTTTACTAAGGACTTAGACTGATACAAAGCCCCTAACTTATTCCATAAGTCCTTGGATGTAGCTTCCCCTAACACATTTAGTAATACTAAATTTGAGAGACATAATCAGATTGTTCTCTTCGCCTTCTAATCCAACTTTTCCCATTATTTTGTTCATGTTCCTATAGGTGTGGTACCTGGATCCACAATGACCCATTGGTCTTTGTCTTCCAAAAGATTTTTCATATTGAGCTTCCAAAACTCAAAAAACATTCCATTAAATTTATTGATATCTATTTTTGAACTGCTCACCATTTCTTTTCACCACAAAAATCATTACTGCAAAGCTCCCACTATGACAAGGTTTATCATAGACCTAAACCAAAGCCTTGGCCACACAGGCATTCCCCCAAAGAGAATAACCACTCTGATACCAAATGTAAGTTTTAAACCTTTTATAATAATGCAATGCACACACTAATTCTTAAAAAACAGAAAAAAAAACAAAATTGCAATCACAAATATACACAGATATTTACGCTGGAAACCGAAACCGGGAAAACCTACATCATCATTCTTATTTACTCATCATCCAACTTCATTTTTAACAATTAAATATAAATGGAATCTTGTGGCATCCAAAACCTCTAACCCATTGACCTAGATTAGGCTATAACCCTAATTCCTTAACCAGAATTAGAAAACCATGGGGTAAGCCACAAATCCACCCATGGACCACAAAACCACCAAAAGTTAAAACCGTGTGCTGAAAACTGCTAAACAACAGATGCAAAAATAAGAAAAATAGTTTTTTGGGGGGGCTCTCCCAACCTGTTGCACCCGACGTAATGAATTGCACCTATGGTTGGTCGTGCAAAGAATATAACACATACCCAACAAAAGAGGAATCTCCAATGGAAAATATAAAATATTGCACTAATAAAAAAATGCTCATATAGATAATTGTAATTCATCAAAAGGGATCTTTTCCATGAAAATTAACATACAAAATATGACTCCCTTAACCACAAACGATCAAAGTTAAATAAGCACTTAAAAATACAATTGAATAATTTAGGTTTATTCAACGAGACCTATCAACACATTGGCTCCAATTAGATTAGGCATGTTATAATTTATGTCAAAACCTAGAAGAGCTTGGTGTCATTTCTTAAGGACCAGACTGGGATGAGAATGAAATGGGCTAGATCAAAGTCAAACTATTTTTTCAGCTATAGACAATTTTCTACCAATTACCATGTTAATACTAAGGACTACTTCACTCAGTCAGTTTAGTTACATAAAATGTTATAGGGCTTCACACTACACTTTTAAACTTAATGCCTCATTGATTTTCATTTATTAATACCTCTATTGCAACATATGGTTGGAGGTGATCACCAAATTAAACCCAATGATGTTCTCAATGACTAAAGTTTTGAAGGAACCAACTAGCCTAATTGTGATGGAAAAAATGTTCTTGAGGAAAATACTAGAAGATTTGTATTTATATGTTTCTTATCCAATATTTCTTGAAGATATATTCTCACTAATCCTAAATTATACCAAAACACAATGACAAGATCAATAAAATATATAAACATAAAAATCAATTGACGCCACTATTAAAATCAAGGTTAGTTGGCATGTTTCTGTAAACAATTATAGAGATGGGAGATCTAGATCCTCTTAGTGGACTAGCCAAACCTCCAAATAAATCATTCAATGTATTTGTTCCACTTCACATCACATCCAAAGTGTTGCATGATCAATTACTATATGCAAATATTAGAAAGCAAATATTCTCCCTTTTGAGATGAAAAACTTACAAAATAAGACCAGGTTCTTAAGACACTAAACAAAAAGCTGGGAAATGCTTATAAATTCCTTTCAAAATATGCTAGGTGGATTTTCTAAATAAAAATAGTTGTTGTTATTAAATATAAATTCATGAATGCAAATTCTTTAATATTTTCCCTAAATTTGCATACCAATTTAGATTTTCTATGATATTTTGTCATCCAAAAATACAATCATATACTAGTAGGATTCAAAAATTCATGGAATCAAAATTAGGAGTGTCATGAAAAGAAAATGGGGTTTTATAAGAGTGACATGAAGCTTGTTTAGATAATGTTTTTGTGAAGGGACCATGCAAGACTTCTTTCAACCAACAATTATTCAAAGTAACAACTTCAAGCTCTTCCATAGTTCATGTGAAGTGGATGTTGAGTGTGAAGACATTTATAAAATCCTAGAAACTAAGGAACTTATTTCCTCACTCCTATTATTTTTTTTCCAACTTTACAAATTCGATTTGCCACACAATCTTTTATATTCTTGGCATTTATATTATCAATTCATATAATATTGTTCTTAGTTTCTGCTTACACTGAAACATTATAGTTATATTTCAATTACTGAATTGTACTACCACTTCCCACTAACCATTCAACCCTCTATTAGTTGTTAATGAAAAATGATAGAGGTCTCTTTACAAAATTTCAAATTAACAAGGCAAGAATAGAAATAGAATTCAACTCGAACATGTTGGAGAAGCACCAGATGGATTTCACTAATATATGGGTACTAATGTAAACCACTTAATTTTGAAGTTCTTATTCTGCTAATTAAGTTGATTAAGTTCTATATGTGATATACAAAACTAAACCAATCATTACATTTGGTTTGCAGGAAGAAATGTTTCATGCAAAATGCTTTATAAGGAAACATGAGAAAATACTTAAAACAAATTGGAAGATGATCACTAGAAACATATTCTAATACAAAACCCAAGGTATAATAATCTCCTAATATAAAATAAATCTTTAAGGGAAATATAAATCAATAGTGCAAAATCTTGTTCCAAGCATACATAAAAATACCTTAATCATGAACTAAACTTTCTAGCAAAATAATGATCTGGGATAACTATACAGACACATTTTCCAAAAAATCAATCATGAGAATAAAAATATACCCATTCTAATTGCATTCTTATAGTTTAGGGGACTATGTCGAGAGGCACCATATAAATCAATTCTTATGCATCTGAATAACAATGGGAAGCAACCTTCCTTGAAATATTCTCCCCTCATGTAAACCCTAACATCTTCAAAACACACAATTGCCTAGAATTAAAAAAGTAGAACTAACACAATGGATTCAAGCATATAAGTTTTCAAAGAACAAATTTCTTACCACAATGGACATGAAAACCAATGCCTCTACTATCCTCCAAAGCCTCTTAGACATAATAATTTACTTAAAGTAGCCCAACATTTGTTGGGAATTAGAAGTCCTCATCAAGCTAATGGCCATATATGTTTCTCAAAACCATGAAGGGTGCATTTGTAGGGATTTTGAGACGCTTTCTATTAACAAGCCTTGGATTTTGTTGTCAATTATCTTGATTTTTTTCCATCCCCGTGACATAAGCACAAGAGAAACACCCTCTTAGCATTCAAATATAGTTGTAATGATTCCATGGAATCATTGTCTTCATGGAAGGACATGACTACCTCCAATGGAACAAAATAAAATTTGATAACCTCGTTGGGTTGATAACCAATTTGAATATGAGAGGAATGCATGTCTAATATTTGGAAAATTCAATAAATCCATTGTTGTGGGAACCAAGAAACTTGGATCATATTGACCTCAACATCAATAATTTATTAGGATTTATCATACCTATAGATTTTGGTTTGTTGGAAAAGTTAATATATTTAGAACTATCTTATTCTAGATTTGTTGGTCTCATTCCATGGTAATTGGAAAATATTTCAAATATGGAGCACCTTCACCTTCCTGGCCATATGTTCACTATATCTTATACAATTCCATGTGTTTCATACATGTCATGGGTACATAACTTGTCTACAATGAGGTATTTGTCTATCAATGGATTTCATATCAAGAGCTCAAGAAATTCTTGGGCTCATAGCATTTCATAATTGTATGAGCTTCTTTATATTGGATTGTTAGGCTATCAAGTTTTAGGGTTCATTTTGTTATTGATTATGAATTTTATAGACCTATTGAATCTTCATTTGGGTTACAATTCATTTGTTCCTAATGATGGACAACATTTGTTGGTCCAAAACGTTGAAAATTAAAAATAATTGCGATGATTCTGGAAAACCTTCCAAACAATGATGTTCGTAAAAGACTTAGATTTGAAATAGATTTCCCCCCTAAAATATTCCTCCATGGTTATTGAATATGAAATCTATGGTGTCATTGAATAGTACAGGCTCTTAAAGGTCCTATTATAGAGGTTCCAATTATGCAAGAACTTTTTTTGAATCAACACTATTATCATATTGTAAATACTTCATATTTTGTAAGGATGCACTAGGGACAACTCATGTGGTTATCCCTTTCATTCTATAATAAGGAAGGATTAATTACACGTTCTATTTCAAGATTTACTTTTCTTTCCCATTTGACTCTCTCCAACAACTAGACTTTAGGTGCCATCTCTTACTACATTGGGAAGCTCCAGAGCTTGCAATTTCTAGATATTTCATTCAAAAACTTGATTGGTAGGGTCCCATATTTCGTTGGAAATTTATCTAACATCATTCTTATTGATTTGAGGTAGAAAAAACTAAAGTGCATAATCCATGTCTCACAAGGGGAGGAAGGCGCGGGGGGGACTATATGTGATCCTAGAGGAAACATATTGATTATGTTCTCATCAAGTTTAGGAAATGTAACTAATAATTCTTGTGACGCTTATGCTCTATGAAAAATCCTTAATCTTGTTAAGGAAAATGGTATCCAGAAGCTTGTCATTATAGGGTATTCAATGTTAGTGATCTGGGATATTACAAATCTTTAGACCTACGAAATAAATCCCTTCCTAGAGTTTTATCTTTCTTAGTTATCCTTCTGGAGGAGTTTTAATTCAATGTCTTTCACATTTTACATATGCATAATTCCGTCGCAGACTTGTGTGCCAAGACAGGTTCTATTTTAAGTGAAGGTGTCTTGAAGGTGAAAGGGGTGTTGCAGTTTCTCCATCTACCTTAACTATGGTTTATGTTTCAAATGTATGTAGTGGGTTGTAGTTGGTGCATCCTCTCACGATTTATATAGGTTCCCCCCTGTATGGATCACTCATTTGAATTTATAGATTCATAGCTCCATATTCTATGTGAAATTACTTATAATGAGGTGATGGTGGATTATTTGGTTTCTATTTTGATGGTATTTCCCACAATTTAGTTCCTATATGTTCACGATTCTAAATGGTATTCTATTCAAAGGGTGGTGATGAGTGAAGTCCTCTACACCTTCTCAACGTGGTGTTTTTGCAAAATTTAGTTAAGGTTTTATCCTTTCCAATTTCATTCTGAAAGATTACATAAAACATCTATTAGAATCTCTTTAGCATCATCTCTTGTTTATGAGATTTCCTCTATTTGGGGTTATTTAGACTCTAGGTTGGTGTTCCTAGACAAACCTCTACCTTGGTTCAATATATGGTTGCAATTTAAAAAAGGTGGTGCTTCTTCCTTCCAAGATGATGTTTGTCCCTACGGTTGGTATGAAGGTCGGAATAAAAATAATGGTTTGTTGGGTTTTGTGCTATCCTCTGTAGCGGTAGTTTTTGTTGGGACTATCCACAACTCCAATTCACCCTATATCAATGTGTTATGCCCTCCTCATGCTTGTTCCCCTTCGAACTGGTGTGTGTACCTCTTAGATATCTTCCTTATATCGGTCTCAAAAATATTTTCATATTTTTTTCGATTATAGATTCGTCCAACTGGTGGGATAGGTATTTCTATCCAATTTTCTTTATTTTCATCTCTAATATTGAAAGGGAAGAATCCATGTGGCCAATATTTATTATCTATAAGTTGAATAGTATTTTCAATTGGGAGGTGTGGTCAAGCTCTCTCTTCATATAGGAACCCCTCCTAGACAGAGCAATGGAACCCACTTGGATAGAGGTCTTCCAAAACCTTCGACGCCATGAGAAAATAATGGAAGCAGATTTCTCATCCATCTAGCAGATCATGAATAAAATTGATAATATTGAAATGTTCCTTACTCAATTAATTGAGAATATTGATGAAGAATTCCAAGCCTTAGGAAACCCAATTCACTTGAAGCCTATATAGTTGCATTCCATCAACCAGGTCTCCTCAACCTCTAGACAAGATAATTCTGGGGAAGGTCAATTGAATTTGGAAGAAACTCCCATGGAGGTTGAAGAAGATTCTCCACAACAATGTGTAGTGCATGGGACTCATGACAATGCCTCATCGTACATGTAATGTATGTCATAAATAATTTTTTTTTTGGGCCAATATGTAAAGAAATATTGTAGTCATTTTTTGTCCACCTTCTCTAAAAGGATGTATTCATATTTCATAAATGTTGGCAAGGTTGCTATGTTAGCTCCATGCCAATTTTTGTATAAGACCTCTTTTGACAAATAGTTGTTCGCTCAGGCACAAATTTTTTTATACAATATACATGGTTCATATTCGTTAAAAAAAAATCCTTATCTCATCATATGGGATTACTTGTCGACAATACCTCAACCTCAGACACAACAAGCTAATGTGTAGTGATGCAGGGATTTCCGAGGGTTATAACTTTTGACTCGGTTATCCATTTGGGATTAAATTTTATAAGGATTTACGCCTCAAAGTGTTCATTGACGTTTCTATATGATTATTCATATCAGACATCGTTTTGACACTTTTCCAAGGCCAAATTCCTTCATATAAGGCCTCAAATTGGGGGTTTAGTGTTTTTTCGATATTTTTTAAATTAGTAACTGTGAGTTATCTCTTAGTTTATACACCTAATTATAAATGCGATTTAACAAATAGTATTACTCTAGTTAGCTATTATTTATTGGATGGTTTTAGATTCATTCGAGAATTTTCTAAAATTAGTTGTTTTTCTAAAATTAGTTTTTTTTGAAAATCTCAGATAGTAGTTATAAGGGGTTGAACTTCCATTGTAGTAGTCAGGATGGAGAAGGAATAAAAGAGAGTAATTTTCCATTATCATGTGTTTGCATTGTTTTTAGATCTTGTGAATGAATCCAATTTTATTGGCTACATAATCTAGTATCAAAGAAGGAAGATGGTTGGGATGGGAAGAAGAGCAGGTTATCCTTCTCATATGCATAGAGATAAGCAAAACAACCAAAGGAAAGTAGCATATCTTAAAAATGTGTTTACTAGTTAGAGAATAATACAAAGGGAAGTTTATTATGAGTAGATAGATCAAGGATATGTAGATAAACATATAGAACATAAATACGAACAATTAGGATGCATGACTTTTGAAGAGAGGATGCTCAGGGATCTAGAAGGGAGAAATTATGGGATCAAAATGGAAGTTTCAGAATATGAAAGGAGTCTTAAAACAAAGGAATTAATAGATTGGTTGAATGCCATGGAAAAAAAATTAAATGGAATCCGATGAAAAAGGAAAATAAGGTGAAATTTTCATGCACCAAGTTGAAAGGTCACACCATGATCTAGTGGTACCTTGTGCAGAAAGACAAAGAAAAAAGAGGAAGAAACAAAATAAGGACCTAGATCAAGATGAATAAAAAATTGCGAGATTTTTTTTTTCCTTTGTAGTATGTCCAAAACCTTTTTCATAGATTTTAGAACTTGAAGCAAACCTATCCACCGTGGAGGATCTCACGAATGAGTTTTATCAATTGTCCATTCCTGTGGATCACCATGAAACTAATGAGCAATTGGCTGCAAGCTATGTGAATTGTTTAAAATTTTCTATTCAAGATGAATTGTGTATGCATAGGGTCTGCAGTGTGGAAGAGGCATGCCAATTAGCCTTAAAGGCGAAGGAAAAAAAAAAATCGACAATTTGATCAAAGGAATAAAGGAGCAAGGAGGGGTATATCATATATACCTCATGGGGTGGTTTTACCTATGGCAGAGGATAACCATCCAAAGGAGTTGACAAAGCAGATGACACTTGACAAGGTAACATGAACCAACCACGAGGAAGAAGATTTCAGAGGGTTAGAGGTTGCAGTAGTGCCAGAGGAGGACCTTATGTTTGTTTCAAGTGTGGTGTAGAGGGTCATCGATCATTTGAATTTTTTTTCCTCTGGAAACATGTCACATTTTTGCCTCATTTTTTGTGTTGCCTCGATTTTTGTGTCCATTGTTGGGAATTTTTTTGGCACATAGTTTTTTGTCGAAGGTTTTCTATTTTTGGTTAAGGAATTAGGGTTGTTGACTAATCCAAGTCATTAGGTTAGGGTTTTGGATGACGTTGGCTCTTATATGTATATTGTATTGTAAGAAATGTAGCACTTTGAATGAATATAGAATATGCTAGTTTTCCTGGTTTGGGTTTCCAGGGGAAAAATATCTATGTAATGCATGTATTTTCCATTGTATCTTTTCTGTTATTTTATTGAAAATCTATTTGTAGTAAAATATTGTACTAGGTTAAAATCTACATTTGGTATCAGAGCTTTATTGGCTTTAGGGGGATGCCTTTGTGGTCAAGGGTTTGGCTTGGGACTGTGATAATCCTAGTTACAATGGGAGATCTATAGTATTAATTTTGCAGGTGAAAAGAAATGGCGAGGTGTTCGAAAATGGAGATCGAGCAGTTTAATGGGAAATTTTTTGAACTGTGCAAGATCAATATAGAAGACCTATTGGTAGACAAATATTAGTGCATCAAAGTGGATCCAAGTACTGCACCTATAGGAACTTTAGCATATGACTGGAAAAATTTGGATCGGAAGGTGAATAGCACAATCCGGCTATGTCTCTCAAATTCAATACTATTGAATGTGTCATAGGAAGCTACAACCGAAGATTTATGGGATAAGTTTGGGAATTTGTATCAGTCTAAGTACCTAGTATATAAAATTTTCCTAAGAAAGAAGTTGTATAGACTAAGGATGAGAGACAGAGACTCAATGGTAGAGCATTTGAACGCCTTCAATATTGTGGTAAGTCAGTTAGTATCTATTGAGATTAAAATTTAATATGAAGATAAGTGTATCATTTTACTGTGCTCTTTACCAGACTCATGGGATAGTATGGTTGTGGCCATAGGTAGTAATACAACTACCTTGAATTTTGATTAAGTTGTCTCATACTTGTTGTCCTAGGAGATGATACAGAAGAACATGGAAGGAAAAAGAACAGATGCATTATTTTCAAGAGGACACTCCTAGGAAACAAATAGATCTAAGTCCTTAAGTGGGAGATCTAATTCTAAGGGTAGATATAAATCTCCTGAAAAATTTGTAAAGGTATGTTGGAGATGTGGAAAAGAAGGGTACTACAAGAAGGAGTGTAGATCCAAAATTTAGAAAAAGAAGGGGTCCGAAGAATATCCTTCTACATAAGAAAAGACCTCCAAGGAAGAAGGAGGGGATGTGTACTTGGATTCTTCAATCACATATGCAAATCACAAGTCATGATTGGTTGACTCAAGTGCATCCTTTCATATGACTCCCCACATAGAGTGGTTTTGTGAATATGAAAGGTATGATGGAGGCAATGTTTTCCTAGGTGATGACTCGAAAACCCAAATCATAGAACAAGGAAAAGTCAAGTTGAGGCTCATAGATGGAAGGGTTAGAACACTACCTAGTTTTCTACACATCCCATGTTTGGCCATAAGTTTGATTTTTGTAAGAAAAATGGACGATGTAGGGGTAAAAACAATATTTGAAAAGGAATCCTACATGATGGTTTGAGGAGCAATGGTGTTGTTGAAGGAAGTTTGGTTTGGAACTCCGTATAAGCTACAAGGAAGCACTATTAGTGATAGGTGTAATATTTCCATTGTTCCTGATATTGGAGTTGAAGAAGAAAGAACTCCTACAATCTCTAGATAAAATGATATGTTGTGGCATCAAAGACTGGGGCATATCGGAGAGAAGTGTCGTTGACTACTACACAGTAAAGGTATGTCTAATTGATCTTTGGATTTTTATTTCTGTGAACATTGTGTATATGGGAAGTAGAATTGAGTAAGATTCCCTTCTAGTGCAATGAGGGAATAAGGAATTTTACAGCTAGTTCACAGTGATGTGTTTGGACTTGTGTCGATTCCATCATTGGAAAAATATGTGTACTATGTCTCATTTATAGATGAATTCTCAAGGAATGCTTGGATATTTTTCCTAAAGAATAAATCTAAAGTCTTTGACAGGTTTAAAGAGTTTAAGACTCTTGTTGAGAATCAAATAAAGAAAATAATTAAGGTGTTGAAGATAGATAATGGCAGAGAGTTATGTGGGAATGAATTTGAACAATTCTGTAAGAAGTGCAGTATATAAAGGAAAAAGACTACTCCATATACACCTTAATAGAATGGAGTTGCATAAAGGATGAACATGACGCTGATGGAAAAACAAAGGTTCACGATTAGTGGTGTCGGGTTCGGGAAAGAATTATAGGAAGAGGTAGCGGGTATTGCATGTTACCTCGTCAATAGATCACCCTCATTAGTGTTGGATGACAAGACACCACACAAGGTATGGATTGGTAAGAAACCTTCTCTCACACATATTAAGGTATTTGGTTGTGAGGCCTATGTTCATGTTCCAAAGGAAAACAAGAGTAATATAGATAAGAACATTGAAAAGTGTATCTTTATTGGGTATACAGATGGTCTCAAAGGTTAAAAGCTTTGTAACCTAGAACCTAAGAAGGTTGTGTATAGCCGAGATGTGGTATTAAGATAAATGAAGGATGTTGTTAAACATGAATTCCTACCAAGTAAGGAAGAACCAAATAAAATAGAGTTCGATTTAAAGGGTGATGAATCAGACTCTACAGAAGAACATGAATCAAAAGAACAAGATCCTCATACTCCAGTATTGAGGAGATCTTTTAGAGAAATAAAGCTACCAGAAATGTATACTCCATTTGATTTCTATTCAAATTTTGTGTTTTCTATTATTGATGATGATCCTATAACTTTCAGGGAGCCTGTGGATTCATAGGATGGAAAGCTCTAGAAAAAGGCCATGGACAATGAAATGGAAGCCTTGGATAAGAATGAGGTTTGGGCTATTATGGAGTTTCCGACTAGAATAAATCCAATTGGAAGAAAATGGGTATTTAAAAAGAAGCTAAATGTAGAAGGAAAAGTGGAGAAATACAAAGCTCGGTTAGTAGAAAAATTTATTCCCAAGTTGAGGGAATTGATTTTGGTGATATTTTTTCTCTTGTTGCCAAGTTAATTTCTATAATAATTTTGTTATATGTTGTTGTTTCATTTGATTTTGAATTAGAGAATATGGATGTGAAGACAACTTTCCTACATGGGGATCTAGAAGAGGAAATCTATATGAAGCATCTAGAAGGATTTGTTGTGAAGGAAAAGAAGGAGTTCGTATGCAATATGAAAAAGTCGTTGTATGGTTTAATACAATCATCGAGGATGTGGTATCAAAAATTTGATACTTATATGCTGGGACTTGGCTTCACAAGAAGCAAACGGGATCATTGTGTGTATTTTAAATTAATTGACAATCACTTGATTTATTTGGTCATGTATGTGGATAACATGTTGCTGATAGGAAACAACAAGGAGTTTATCCAGGATGTGAAAACTTAGTTTTCCTCTAAATTTGACATGAAGGATCTCGATGCTTCAAATTTCATTTTGGGCAAGGAAATTAAAAGAGATCGAAAAAATAGGAAACTCTGGTTAAATCATAGAAAATATGTCGAGACAATATTGCAGAGGTTTAAAATGCAGGAATGTAAACCGAGCAAGGTCCTTATTCATGTTGGTGTAATTTATCTGTGGATCAGTGTCAAAAGACACAGGAAGAGGAGGAGAACATGTCTCGTGTTCCATATGTGAGTGAAGTTGGAAGTTTGATGTATGCAATGGTTTGTACTAGATTGGACATTACACATGTAGTGGGAGTTTTGAGCAGGTATATGTCAAAACCAGGGAAGGAGCATTGGACAACAGTAAAAAGGGTTTTCAGGTACTTGTGTGGCACTATTAGCTATGGATTGTGCTATCAAGGAAGACCAGGATTGGACAGAGTGTTGGACATACATGGATTTTTGGATGCAGAATGGGTTGGAGATCTAGATCGTAGGAGATCTACAAGCGGGTATGTGCTTAACTTGTTTGGAGAAGCAATCAGTTGGATGAGAAAAAGACAAAATTTAGTGTCACTTTCAACTATGGAAGCTGAATACATGGCAACCACTCATGTAAGTAAGGAAGCAATATGATTATAAAGATTGTGTTCAGGTATTGGGTTGGTACAACAAGCTATAAGGATAGATTGTGACAATCATAGTGCAATTTTTCTGGCAAAGAATTTGATTTATCATTCAAAGACAAAGCATATTGATATTCAATATCACTTTGTGAGAGACATGGTTGAAGAAAAGAAACTATTGTTGACGTGGGTGGACACTTTGAAGAATGATGTAGATTCATTAACAAAATCTATGAGAACTGAGAAGTTCTCTTGGTGTAGAGGATCCATGGGCATTGATACCCTAGATTTTTCACTATGTAACCATGTAACCCCCTGTATGCAAAGAAAACAACAAGTGGGAGAATGTTGGGTATGTGTTATATCATTTCCACGACTAGCTCTAGTGTCTACTACGTTGCACTAGGCACGTAAGGGGGTTTGAAGGGGGGCGCTAGGCCCCCCCTTTAGAGGTTGCAGGGGGGAGATATCCCCCCTGTGTGAGGGTTTGGGGGTAGCACCTCCAAGAAAATATTTTTTCCTCAAGAAACATGTCTCATTTTTGCCTCGATTTTCATGTTCATTGTTGGGCGGTTTTTCAGCACATGGTTTATTGCCAATGGTTTTCTATTTTCGGTTAAGGAATTAGGGTCATTGACTAATCCAGGTCATTGGGTTAAGGTTTTGGATGCCACTGGATCCTATATGTATATTGTATTGTAAACAATGTATCACTATGAATGAATATAGAATATGTTGGTTTTCCCGCTTTGGGTTTCCAGGGGAAAAATCTTTGTGTAATGTATGTATTTTCCATTGGATATTTTCTGTTATTTTATTGAAAATATATTTGCAGTAAAATATTGTACAAGGTTAAAATCTATAGTAAGTTCATTTGGTTATTAATTAAATAAATACTTATCGCAAAGATAGTAATAAATTTCAAATAATAAAATTTCAATCATATCATTAACTTTCCTCTATTTAATGCCTTCTAAGAATTTCAAGGAAAGTTTTCATTTTTCTTGAGTGACGTAGATTTATGGATGGATTAGTTTAAATAATACCATCCAATGATACAATGATTCATATACTAGCACAACCACATATTTTCTGGCTGATGAACACCTATAGGCAATAATTTGTCACTGATGAAAGTCGATAATATAAGGAATGAGCAATTTAGATCAAATTTGTTGTATAAACTTGATACAAACCCTAACCATTAATATGTCAATTGAAATATATCCCCTCCTCTCTTACTAGGTAAGATAATCCATTTTCACTAAAGTGCATTCGTGTTGTTCAAGATGAAAGATGTATATGTCGACTACAATTTCCTTTCTTAGTGAAGAATCCCTTCCCGTGATAACGAGTACAATATCTAGTGAAAATCCAAGCCTCAACCAATTAAAAAAATCCCACAAATACAAAAATTCGACACACTATGAAAAATTTGTGCATGCTACAATGATAGAATCATACATGGAAAGATCAACCCATTATATTAAATTAGACTTTGTAACCAAACAACTACAACAATAACACCAAGGAAATTGATCAATAATATATAAATTTGTAAAACAAGGTGGTAAGATGAGGAAATACCAGTTGTTTATTTCATTACAATGTTAAAATGAATTGATTTAATCAACACAAAGTGTATATATCTAGTGCTAACATCAAAATTTGAAGAAACTTTTGTCAACTCCTGCATATTTAATCGAAGAAAAAATTATCAACTATATTCTTGTATATTTAACCAACAATATAACTAGAAGGAATATGTACATAGTCAAATGATGCATGCTAAAAGTCTTAGAAAATATATATGTCGAGGGATCGTTCCATAATATGACATGAAAATACACCAAAAAATAACAACATGGTCTTTTCAGACCTTATTGAAAGCTCATCGTGGAAGATATCTTTTACATCTTTTCAGAGAGCTTTAGTTATCATTGGCACAAATACTTAAAATCAATATAAGCCCTCCTTTTGGGGTCCGGTTTGGCTGCATATTTTGGTCGGCTTCGATATTTTCGAGTAGTCAATATACCTAGATTTTGGCCACAGTTGTTATTCCATTGAATGAGCAAGAATGGAGTATTCATGATGTAGGAGCATCACCGTCATCATTTAATGAGCCGTGATGGAAGATGAGATAGTGCAAAGTGCATTAATTGGTTTGGACTCCAAGGAGGCACAACACTTTAAATTTTGAAACCTTTGTAATTAAACATTTCATGAGATCAAAAGGATAGAGCCATTTTATCTACTCTAGAAAGTTCTATTTATCATTAATGATCATAGATAGTACATATTTTGATCATCGACTCATACCTAAGATTGTAAATGTGTATTTTTTGTAATAAGATTAGTGATAGGATTGTTTTTATTGATATATGAAAGCTATAGAATTGTCTTGAGGGAAGGCTCAAGAACCCCCTTCATGTATAAATCAATGTAATCTATGCCAATGAGACACTGGTGAAGGTTGTTGAAACTTTTGTTGGAGGTTGTTGAAGAAATATAGAAGAAGAGAATTACTCTCAAATTTCTAAGACTATAAATTTGTTTTTTTGTTCTTTTTGAAATGGAATAGACACTATGTTATTTTTTTTTTGCATCTATATGTGTGGATTGTGTTCATTTAATGAATGAATTTATGAATATGTTATAAGTTTCAATTGTTTCTCTTCTGTAGTCTTAGTGCAAGAGTGCACAGTGCCAACGCAAGGTGTGTGGAGGCCACTCCCTTTAGGGATTTAGAAGCTCAACAGAGTTAGTGAAAGGAGCGTGTCAACCCATATAGTTTTAATGGTCTATCTCAAGAGAGAAGCTCAAGTGTGTGCACAAGTTCACTTATTAAAAGTGAACAAAGCGCAGGAGGGATAGCGAGTATAAGGTTCTAGGAAAGAACTTGACCAAGTGGGGAAATCCTTAGTTTGATGAGCATGGTTGTTAAGCCCTAAAGAATTTAGGACTTCTCCACTTCAGTAGTTTGGAGCAGTGAGTGTTTTTGTAATACATGGAGCCTCGAAGCTCCGAAGCCCGGGGTTAGTCTCAGTCGTCAATCGGTGGGTAAGCGTAAGATGTAAATCTTTGGGTTATTTTGGATTTAACACTTCAGGTGATTTTGGGGGATAGTTGTGTGGTGTGGAAAGGTCTCAAAGCCTAGATCCCCAAATTCATCATCCGTCGTCTGATCAAAGTCTTAAATTTGACGTTGGAGAAGAGGAAGGATAGGATAACACTTACACCTGCTGTTTAAATCGCTTTATGAATGAATTCGATCAGTAAAGACTCCAACACATTTGAGAACATAGTTGGTTGGAGTAAATTTATCGAGAGCCCTGAGTGAACATAGGTCATTGATCAAAGGAGGAGTGTGGATCATTGATCTCTGAACTCTTCGGGAGTTCAATGCTTCTACTATTCGAGAGAAGTTGTTACTTGAGGTTGGAGTTTTACAGCTAGTTTACATGGATGTGTTTGGACCTGTGTCAGTTCCATCATTGGGAAAATATGTGTACTATGTCTCATTTATAGATGACTTCTAGATGAATACTTGGATATATTTCCTCAGGAAGAAATCATAAGTCTTTGACAGGTTTAAAGAGTTTAAGGCTCTCATTGAGAATCAAACAGAGAAAAGAATTAAGGTGTTGAGGACATATAATGGCGAAGAGTTCTGTAGGAATGAATTTGAATAATTTTGTAAGAAGTGCAGTATAGCAAGGCATAAGACTACTCCATATAAACTTCAATAGAATGGAGTTTCAAAAAGGATGAACATGACGCTGATGTAAAAATCAAGGTGCATGATCAGTGGCGCCAGGTTAGGGAAAGAATTATAGGCAGAGGTAGTGGGTACTACATGTTACCTTGTCAACAGATTGCCCTCATTAACGTTGAATGAAAAGACTCCACAAGAGGTATAGACTGGTAAGAAACCTTCTCTCACACATCTCAAGGTATTTGGCTATGAGCCTATGTTCATGTTTCAAAGGAAAACACGAGTAAGCTAGATAAGAACGTTGAAAAGTGTATCTTTATTGGGTATAAATATGGTCTCAAAGGTTATAATCTTTGGAAACTAGAAACTAAGAAGGTTGTGTATATACGAGATGCGGTATTTAGAGAAATGAAGGATGTTGTTAAACATGAAGTCCTACCAAGTAAGGAAGAACTAGAGAAAATAGAGTTTGATTTAAAGGATGACGAATCAGACTCTAGAAAATAACATGATTAAGAAGAAGAAGATCCTCATACTCCAGTATTGAGGAGATCGGTTCAAGAAATAAGGCTACCGGAAAGGTATACTCCATCTGATTTCTGTTCAAATTTTTCTTTGTCTATTATTAATGATGATCCTAGAACTATTAGGGAGGCTGTGGATTTATAGGATGGAAAGCTATGGAAAAAGACCATGGACGAAGAAATGTAAGACTTGGATAAGAATGAGGCTTGGGATATAATGGAGTTGTCGACTGGAAGAAATCCCATTGGAAGAAAATGGGTATTTAAAAAGAAGCTAAATGCATAAAGAAAAGTGGAGAAATACAAATCTCGATTAGTAACAAAGGGTTATTCCCAGGTTGAGGGAATTGATTTTGGTGACATTTTTTCTCTTGTTGCCAAGTTAACTTCTATAATACTTATGTTATCTGTTGTTGAATTTAATTTTGAAGTAGAAAAGATGGATGTGAAGACAACATTCCTACATGGGGATCTAGAAGAAGAAATCTATATGAATCAACCAGAAGGCTTTGTTGTGAAGGGAAAGAGGGAGATGGTATGCAAGCAGAAAAAGTCCCTGTATGGTTTAATACAATCACCAAGGATGTGGCATAAAAAATTTGATACTTATATGTTGGGACTTGGCTTCACAAGAAGAAAAGAGGGTCATTCTGTGTATTTTAAATTAATTGGTGATAATTTGATTTATTTGGTCTTGTATGTGGATGACATGTTGTTGATAGAAAACAACAAGGAGATTATCCAGGATGTGAAAACTGAGTTGCCCTCTAAATTTGACATGAAGGATATCGATGCTTCAAATTTCATTTTGGGTATGGAAATTAAAAGAGATCGAAAAAAAATGAAACTCTGGTTAAATAACAGAAAATATGTTGAGACAATATTGCAAAGGTTTAATGTGTAGGAATGTAAATCGGTCAAGGTCCCTATTCATGTTGGTGTAAAGTTATCTGTAGATCAGTGTCCCAAGACACATGAAGAAGAGGATGACATGTCTCATGTTCCATATGCGAGTGCAGTTGGCAGTTTGATGTATGCAATGGTCTGTACTAGACTAGACAATGCACATGATGTGGGAGTTTTGAGCAGGTATATGTCAAAACTAGGGAAGGAGTATTAGACAGAAGTAAAATGGGTTTTCAGATATTTGTGTGGCACTATGATATATGGATTTTGCTACCAAGGAAGACAAGGATTGGACAGAGTGTTGAAAATACATGGATTTGTTGATGCGGAATGGGCTGGGGATCTAGATCGCAGGAGATCTATAAGGGGGTATGTGTTTAATTTGTTTGGAGGAGAAATGAGTTGGATGAGCAAAAGACATGTTGTAGTGGAACTTTCAACTACAGAAGTTGAATAAATGGCAGCCACTCATGTAAGTAAGGAAGCAATATGGTTACAAATATTGTGTTCAGGTATTGGGTTGGTACAACAAGTTGTAAGGATAGATTTTGATAGTGAGAGCGCAATTTTTATGGTGAAGAATCTGGTTTATCATTCAAAGACAAAGCATATTGATATTCAATATCACTTTGTGAGAGACATGGTTGAAGACAAGAAAGTGTTTCTCATGAAGGTGGACACTTTGAAGAATGTTGGATATTCATTAACAAAATATATGAGCACTGAGAAGTTCTCTTGGTGTAGAGGATCCATGGGCATTGTTTCCCTGGATTGTTGACTATGTAACCCGGTAACGCCCTATATGTAAAGAAAACAACAAGTGGGATAATATTGGGTATGTGTTATATTATTTCCACGGCCAGTTCTAGTGTCTGCTATGTTGCGTCAAGCGTGTAGGGGGGTTTGAGGGGTGGGCGCTTGGCCCCCCCTTCGGGGGTTGCAGGGGAGCAATAGCCCCCGTGTGCAAGGGTTCAGGGGTAGCGCCACCTAGAAAATATTTTTTCCTTGAGAAACGTATCACATTTTTTCCTCGATTTTCGTGTCCATTATTGGGTGGTTTTTCGGCACATGGTTTTTTGCCAATGGTAATCTATTTCCGGTTAAGGAATTAGGGTTGTTGACTAATCCAGTTCATTGGGTTTGGTTTTTGGATGCCACTGACTCATATATGTATATTGTATTGTAAATAATGTATCACTATGAATGAATATAGAATATGTTGGTTTCATGGATGATTTTAAGGATGAAAATTTATTTTAAAATGTAGAAACCTTGGCGAATATTACTAATCCTTCATATGTCAACTATAAATGTTTGGCAATATTGTTTTAAAAATATTCAAATTTCTAAGTATTTTATAAAGTTTTTATAAAATTTTGACGATTTTTAAGGCAAAATAATTTTATCCTATAGAATTTGGGCGAATCATTTTTAAAATAGAGAATCTCATTTTTGGAAAAACCATGGAAAATTAGCCCATGAGCGAAATTTAGCCCCTAAAATCATCTATGGTTGGTTTTCCTACTTTAGGTTTCCAGGGAAAATATCTCTGTGTAATGTGTGTATTTTCCATTGTATCTTTTCTGTTATTTTATTGAAAATTTATTTGTAGTAAAATATTGTACGAGGTTAAAATCTACAGTAAGGTCAGTTGAACATCAATTAAATAAAATATTTATACCAAAGATAGTAGTAAATTTTAAATAATAAAATTTCAATCATATCATTGACTCTTCTCTATTTAATGTCTTCTATGAATTTCAAGGAAAGCTTTTATTTTTCTCGAATGGTGTAGATTTACAGATGGATTAGTAAAATTAACAACATTCAGTGATACAATGATTCATGTACTAGCACAACCACATATTTTTTGGTAGGCGATAATTTGTCACTAATGAAAGTCGATAATATAAGGAATGAACAATTTAGATCGAATTTGTTGTATAAACTTGATACAAACCCTAACCATTAACATGTCAATTTAAATATATCCCCTCGTTTCTTACAAAGTAAGAAAATCCATTTGCACTAAAGTGAATCCGAGAGCATTCATGTTGTTCAAGATGTAAAATGTATCTGTCAACTACAATTTCCTTTCTTAGTGAAGAATCCCTTCCCATGATAACGAGTACAATATCTACTGAAAATCCAAGCCTCGACCAATTAAAAAAATCCCACAAATACAAATATTTAACACACTATGAAAAAATCGTGCATAATACAATGACAGAATCTTATATGGAAAGATCAACCCATTAGATTAAAGTAGACTTTGTAACCAATCAACTACAACAATAGCACTACAAAAATTGATCAATAATATATAAATTTGTAAAACGTGGTAAGATGAGGAAATACCAACTATTTATTTCATTACAGTGTTAAAATGAATTGATTTAATCTACTCAAAGTGTATATATCTAGTGCTAACGTCAAAATTTGAAGAAACTTTTGTCAATTCGTGCATATTTAATTGAAGAAAAATGTATCAACTATAATCTTGTATATTTAACCAACAATATAACTAAAAATAATCTATACATAGTAAAAAGGCTTAGCCAATATATATGCTGAAGGATCGTTTCAGAATATGACATGACAATACACCAAAAAAGAACAACATGGTTTTTTCAAACCTTATTTAAAGTTCATTGTAGCAGACATATTTTGCAGCTTTTCAAAGAGCTTTAGTTATCATTGGCACACAGACTTAAAATCAATATAATCCCTCCTTTTGGGGCCCGGTTTGGTTGCATATTTTGGTCGGCTTCGATATTTTCGAGTAGTCAATATACCTAGATTTTGGCTGCAGTTGTTGTGCCATTGAAGGAGAAAGAATGGAGTATTCATGAAGCAGGAGCATCACCGTCATCATTTAATGAGTTGTGGTGGAAGATCAAACAACGCAGAGCGCATTAACTGGTTTGGACTCAATGGATACACAACACTTTAAATTTTGAAACCTTTGTAAGTAAAGGTCCCATGAGATCAAAAGGATAGAGCCATTGTATGTACTCCAGAAAGTTGCATTTATCTTTAATGACCGTAGATAGTATAGATTTTGAGCATCGACTCATACCTAAGATTGTAAATGTGTATTTGTTGTAATAAGCTTAGTGATAGGATTGTTTTTATTGATATGTGAAATCTCTAGAGTAGTCTCAAGGGAAGGAGCCCCTTCATGTATAAATCAATGTAATCTATGCCAATGAGAGGTTGTTGAAGGTTGTTGAAACTTTTGTTGGGGGTTGTTGAAGAAATATAGAAGAAGAGAATTACTCTCAAATTTTTGACACTGTAAATTTGTGTTTTGTTCTTTGCGAAATGGAATAGACATTGTGTTATTGTATTTATACATCTATATGTGTGGATGGTGTTCGTTTAATGAATGAATTTATGATTTTGTTATAAGTTTCAATGGTTTCTCTTCTGGTAGTCTTAGTGCAAGGAGTGCACAGTGCCAAGGCAAGGTGTGTGGAGGCCACCCCCTTTACAGATTTAGAAGCTCATGAGAGTTAGTGCAAGGAGTGCATCGACCCATATAGTTCTAAGGGTCTAGCTTAGGAGAGAAGTGCAAGTTTGCGCAGAAGAGGTCGGAGCACCAACCCCTGGGCTAGTGGCATTTGCACCAATTCATCAACATGAATATCATTTCTGTTCTTCTTTGTTTGATGATCGGTGATAGATACTAAAACAACCCATGTTGCGGTCCGTCTCTCCTCGTTCTTGTAAAAATACTAACATTAAATTACACAATGATTCATACAAAATAAAAAAAAACCCAATGATGTGAAGACTATCATAGAAGGTAAAAACTAGCACAACCACATAATTGTGGCTGATCAATGCCGAAAGGCTGATAAAATGAAAAGAATCCTTAAAAGAATATATTAAATTTTATTATTGATTAACAAATAAATGGTTGAGCTTCATTTATTTGGTGTTAATATTTTAATTTATGTTAATCACTTACGTGGCAATCAGTTAGCTATCAAAGTAACTTTTAAATATAATTAGGTAAATGTAAAAAAGTAAACACATAAACGGATGTCTTTATAATAGCTAGGAAGTTAATGATTGAAATCACAGCTATTTATTTTGTGTGACTACTAAGAATATACCGGCCATATTTAATCATGTCCATAGAAAACTTATTAACCACTAAACCCCTATTAAATCTGCCCATTGTCAATAGGTGTACGCGGCTTAATAACAATAACATTCAATTACACAATGATTCATATAAAAAATAAAATTCAATTACACAATGATTCATATAAAATATAAAACCCCAGTACTGGAAAGACATTTAGAGAGCGGCACAGAGTTCGTTGACCGAGGGAGTTGAGAGCATTTCTGTACCCGCTGGATCCACCGGCATATAACCTGGGCATTTACTCGACAGTGGTTCATATTGAATATAAAACCGTAATGCTAATGATTCATATAAAATATAAAGCCTCAATGCTTGGAAGACATTTCCAGCACAGAAGCTAGTGGCTCATATGCAATATAAAAGCCTAGAAAGAGAGATCTGCACAGATACGCATATAGAAAGAAAAATGCAACCAAGAAAACATATCTTAAAGAAGTCTATTCAGCAAAGTACTATCTTGAACGAGCACGCAGTAATTGCAGATAACAGTATGAAAACCAAAAGGAAACCGATATCACAGGGCCTTCCTCTGAATTGTGACTGTGTGAGCGAGATTTCTAGATCCGTGTCATTGTCTCTTTGAACTGGTATGAATTTATTTCCATTCCTCCAATTGAATTCCAGCCTCTTTTTAATGGCCCAGAATATTGCCAGGGACACTAAGGCAGAAAGAGCAAAATGCAAAGGCCATATATGACAACGTTTCACTGAAATAAAGACTGAGAGAAGTGCGACTTGAATTGTCACATTCATAGCCAAGAGTGGAGTAATTTCTTTTGCATCGTCTTCGCCTCTCATTGCCAACTCTTTCACCAATCTTTTTCCACCTCTACGGTAACGTCCTCTCCTCTTACCCATTCTGCGCTTCTCGACTCCCTCTTGTGTAAGTATCGACTTCTATAAAGATCTTGGCTCCCTGTCGATCTAGATATCTATTTCTATATAAATATATATATATACATAGATATAGATATATATATATGGAGATTTGATATAAGATCAGTGGAATGAAGGAAATTGTAACCCTTGACATATACGTCCCTTGGGACACCTCGGACGTGGACGCTGATAAAGTATCACAGCTAAGGCAAAATGCTTTGAGACGCTGATAAAGTATCACAGCTAAGGCAAAATGCTTTGACACGGCAGCTTTCATCTTTTGTCACACTTTAAATTCATCTATATTGTTTAATTGAGGAAGGGGGCCATTTTTCCCATTATCTACCTCTTCAACCAACCAAGGTATTATCTCTACCACTACATAATGGTAATGTCTCCATATCTTTTAGCATGTAATGGTAAAAGAGTGGGGAAGTCAAGAGAGTCATTGGCAAAGTAATTAATTTGACTATGTTATAATAAATTATAGACACTTTAAATACAACAAATCATTTACGCAACATGGAAAATATAATATTTTGGAGGTAGAAATAAATTTTAATTCTATAAAATATTAAAGGATGTTTACAAAGATTTCAAACTAGAATAGAATATAATAGGTTTACAAAGTATCAATAACGAGTTTATAGATTCCAACTTTGTACAATTTAAACTTGGAAATAATGGAGATTAGTTGTGTATTCCTCTAAACCGTCTAATGATTCCAACCGTCTAAACTGAATATCATTATATATTTTGATTCCAACCGTCCAAACTGAATATCATTATATATATTGTACTCTTCATTGATTTAATAAACTGCAGCGTTGTTTTTCTTTGATGGCTTGTAGGTGCTATCTCGCGTGAGAGTAGTCGGTTTCTTTCTCTGCTTCTATTTTCAAGTTGGTATGAGAGCTGAGAGAGGCGAATCTTACTAGAGGCAGATCGTTGCTCATTTTGATTGTCAGTTCGTTGCTCTTCTTCCAGTTCACTGAGAAAGCTTGCTCGAGGCCGAGGTTCGGGGATAATTGTTGGATCGTTTACGTTTGATGGTGTCATCACTTCGAGAACGAATTCCTTTAGAGGACTTCGAGACCATAAAAGAGCTAGTTACAAATTCCAAATCTGTTGTGGCAGACATGGAAGTCAAGATTGTTGTCTCAAACGCTCTCTTGAAAACCCTATCACATAAGATACTCGAACAAATTTTGAAGATCGTTAATGCCTTGGAGAATCTCTCCTTGGAAATTCTTCTCTAGGGGGGGCGGAGCCGAGCACAGAGGCATCTCAAGGTGATTCATAGGCGAATACGTTTCAGTTCCCAGAATATTTGCGGAGGTTTTTCACGTGCATTTCTACCCTGTACATGAGTTAGATTCCAACAATAACAAAACCAACAATTCTTAGTGTGAGTTTCCATAAAAATATCTTGTTAAATGTATTATCTGTGGCCTTGATTTTCTGGAAAAATATTCGGCCTATCGAAGAGAATTTTCTACTTAGCGCTTATGTGCAAAGAACGCTTATTTCTTTATGGTAATTTTGTCAGAAAGATATAATTTTCCGGTATAATATTTGCAATCAAATATCTTGTGGTTATTATTTTGTTCTCTCATGTAAGTTTTTGGAAAGGCATCTGGTGTTCTGAAGGAAATTTCCAATTTTTAGTTAATTTATGGTGAAATCGAGTGAGAAATTTTCATGAGAGAGTCATGCCACCAGAAGAGGCCGAATCCAGAAGAACATCGATGTTTCCAACCTATGATTGAAGATTTATTTTCTACTGTTTGAAAGGACCCACCATTTTCTTTGCTAGTTTCCATTCTTGGCGCATGATCGCTGCTTTGGAAAGGAGTTTGCAGAGATGGTGAATCCACTTGCTGAAACTTATCTCAATGAAGCCAATAAATCAGATGGCTCGAATTTCGTAAATTGGAAATTCAAAATGAAAACCTTGATGGAAGGTTATGGTGTTTGGACAATCACAAAAGGAGATGAAGCGTGACCCAATGCGACTGCAGGTGTGACAGTGACAACAATCCGAGATTGGGATAAGCGGGAGAACAAAGACAAGGTATTATTACGAATGTATGTGAAAGATAATATAATTCCTCAAATTAGAGATGCTAAGACGTCTAAAGAAACCTGGAAAGAACTTAAAGATTTGTATGAGACTAATAATACAAATCGTATTTTTTTTCTGAAAAGTAAATTGCTAAGTATTAAAATGGATATAAATGAGTCTGTTAGTAATTTTCTTGGGCGAATCAAAGACATGAAAGATAAATTGGGAGATATAGGAGAAAAAGTGTCAAACATTGACATTGTCACAATTTCCCTAAATGGAATGCTAGAGGACTATCAAATGTTTATAACAGACCTTGTAGGGAGAGAGAAAGCTCCTACCTTTGAGGAATTGACAGGTATGTTGTTGCAAGAAGAAGAGGCACACGAATTTGAAGCCTCAGAATTCAGACTTAACACTATGGACAAAGAAGATATTCCCTAAAGGGAAACCAGGAGAGGGAGGCAGAGGAGGAAATTCATTTCAGAGGAAGTCATTTCCAAAGCCAAATCAAGGTATTCCATCTAAAAGAAATGAACTTAAGTGCTTCTATTTTTGTAGGATTGGGTATCTTGCCAAATAATTTTATAAGAAGAAAAAGGATGAGGCTAGGCATAAAAATAGAAAACATTCAGGACATTTTACAGAAGAAAACCTGAATTTTGATTCAAAAGATCTCAGATTATTTGTGTCTAATGTTGCATTGTTTGTTGAAACTGATGATGTTGACTCATGGTTTGTTGATTATGGAGCTTCAATTCACATGACTTGTAACAAGAATTGGTATATAAACTTTAAGAAACACATAACAGTGCCCATATTTATCTTGGAGATGATCATTCTTATCATATCAAGGGATATGGAGATATTCCAGTAACACTTTTGAATGAAAGATCTCAGATTATTTGTGTCTAATGTTGCATTGTTTGTTGAAACTGATGATGTTGACTCATGGTTTGTTGATTATGGAGCTTCAATTCACATGACTTGTAACAAGAATTGGTATATAAACTTTAAGAAACACATAACAGTGCCCATATTTATCTTGGAGATGATCATTCTTATCATATCAAGGGATATGGAGATATTCCAGTAACACTTTTGAATGGTATTCTCAGACACATTCGCAATGTTGTGTATGTCCCTGAGATAAATAAAAACTTGATTTCTGTGTCCACAATTACATATCAGAATTTGAAGGTTGAATTATTCAAGACAGATTGTATAGTGAAGGACTTGCAGGATCATTACAGAATTGTTGCCTCAGGAGTCAAAGTTCAATGTTTGTATAAACTTGATGTCACCAGCAAGAATCATCAAGCATTGACTTCTGCAACTATTCCTACATAAAAATTTTGGCACCAAAGGTATGGGCACATTAATTATCATGATTTGTTGTTATTACAAAAAAAAAGTATGGTTGAAGGACTCCCTATGTTGAAGAATGAGTATGTTGTCTGTGAAGGTTGTGCATTAGTAAAGATGCACATAGATGAATTCCCCTCTAATCCTAATAGGAGAAAGAAATATGTTTTAGAACTTATACATACTGATGTTTGTGGACCAATGAAAACGAGGTCCTTAGGTGGTGCTTATTATTTTTTGTTATTTATTGATGACTGCACAAGATACACATGGGTTTATTTCCTTAGAAAAAAGAGTGATGTTTTTTTAATATTTCAAGGAATTTAAAAACATGGTGGAGAAGCAAACCGGAAAGTCCATCAAAATATTCTACTCAGATCAAGGGGGAGAGTACAGATTAGGGAACTTCATCAAGTATTGCAAAGATCATGGAATAGTACAACAATTTACCGTACCCCACACTCCACAGGAGAACGCAGTTGTAGAAAGGAAAAAAGGAACTCTGGTAGAGTGTGCACGAAGTATGATGAAAGGTAAGAATTTCTCAAATGTTTTTTGGGCTGAGGCCATTAGCACTTCTATTTATAGAAAAGAATCATAACTCCGTTCAAAGCTTTGTATGATTCTAAATCAGAAGTTAATAATTTGAGGATATTTGGGTGTAGAGATTTTGCACATATTCCAAAGGAGAACAAGAAGAATCTTCATGTAAAAGCTATCAAATGTATTTTTATAGTGTACTGTTCAAAATTTAAAGCATATAAACTATTTGATCCATCTACTCACAAAGTGTTTGCAAGTAGAGATGTAATTTTCCATGAGCAGACATAAGAAAATAATGACGACAACAATCATGAAGGATGGCATGTACTTCTTGAAGATGAAGAGATCAAATAAGAGAAGCACCAACAAGAAAAGGAAGCTAGTGACATGGGTACATCCAACAGTGAACAAGAATCTTCACAAAATGGAGAAGAAGTCACCAGCCAATTGAGAAGTTCTTCACGACAGGTTCGTCCACCTAAAAAGTATAAAGATTATGCCTTGATGAGTAATATTTCAAATATCATAGAACCCATGAGTTTTAATGAAGCTAATAAACATGAAGAGTGGAGAAAAGCAACGGAGGAAGAATATGACTCTATAATGAAAAATAAAACTTGGGAATTAACTGAATTTCCTAAATATAAAAATCACATAGGATTTAAAGGGATATACAAACCTAAAATCAAAGAAGATGGTAGTATAGATAAATATAAATCTAGATTGGTGAAAAAATGGTATTCATAGAAGGAGGGCATTGATTATGCAAAAACATTTGCACCAGTAGCTAAATTAAACACTATAAGAATGTTAATTGCACTAGCTACAAAGTACCATTGGAAGCTTCACCAATTAGATGTAAAATCTTCTTTTCTGAATGGTGAATTAAAGGAGGAGGTTTACCTTACTTAACCAGAGGGGTTTGTGAAAAGTGGCGAGGAAAATTTAATGTGTAAATTAAATAAAGCATTGTATGGACTAAAATAGGAACCTAGATCATAGTATGATAAGATAGATTCCTTCTTTCTTCAACAGGGTTTTATGACGAGAAAAAGTGATCCAAATCTATATACCAAGTTTGATGAAAAGGGGAATGTTGTATTAATTTCCTTATATGTTGATGATTTAATTATTACAGGAAATTCATAAAAATTTATAATATTGGTGAGTTACATGACTTCCTAGGTCTTGAAGTTTGGAGAAATGATGGTCAAACCTTTGTGTCTCAAGGTAAATATGTCAAAGAAGTACTTAAGAAGTTTAAAATGGATCAATATAAAGTTTCTTATGTTCCAATGCAATAGAACATGGAACTTTACTATGATGATGGTTTGAAGGAGGTAAACGGTACAATGTATAGACAGATGGTGGGAAGCTTGAACTATATCACTACAACCAGACCTCACATAGAATACTTTGTTAGTGTGTTAAGTCAGTTTATGGAAAACCATCCAAATTCCATGGGAATGCAGCAAAAGGGGTACTCAAGTATCTCAAAGGCAATTGATTATGGTATTAAATATACTAATTCATTCGATGTTGAACTGACATGTTACACAGATTCAGACTGGGATGGAAATCTGGATGATCAGAGATCTACTACAGGTTATGACTTTGCCATTGGATCCAAGATTGTTTCATGGAGAAGTAAGAAGAAACCTATCGTATCTTTGTCATCCACTGAGGCAGGATATAAATAATTGTGTGCAACAACTTGTGAATCTATTTGGTGGTGTTGGAGAAGAACAAAGGAAAGCTATGATAATCAAATGTGATAACCAGAGCTTGATCAAGTTCGAAAATAATCTAGTTTATGATTAAAGGACAAAGCATGTTGATATTCAGTTTCATTTTGTTCGAGAAAAGATGTAGTCTAATGACATTTCTTTAATGTATTGTAATACTAGTGAAAATGTTGCTCATATTTTCACTAAGCCTCTTAGGAAGATAAAATTTGAACTATTTAGGGATATGTTAGGTGTGGATGTCAATCCTTTATCCATTAAAGGGGAGACTTAGAAATAATGGAGATTAGTTGCATACTCCTCTAAACCATCTAATGGTTCCAACCATTTAAATTGAATATCAACATATATTTTGTACTCCTCATTGATTTAATAAAGCACAGTGCTTCTTTTCATTGATGGCCTCCAGGTGTTGTCTCACCTGAGAGTAACTGGTTTCTTTCTCTCCTATTTTCAAGTTTTAATTTTCAATAACAATAGAACATTGTATCATCCTTTGTATTAATATCATGTGAATTTGAAATAAACAACTCACGATCATGATTAGCTCATTTTAGTCTTTTCATTTTTAAAGAGCCAAAGTTATGCCCAGTTATGTCAGTTATAGCTAGAAAGGATTTAGAAAGGAAATAATTTTTTTTTATCTTGACTATGGGATTGAAACCCAATTTCCAAGTCAATCACATTGACTATGCTATTCAAAAACTATTACGAGTTAAAATATCATAGTTCTTGAAAAATAAATGTCAATACTTTCTATTCAAAATATAATCATATTGTACAAAACTTCCACATGGAAAGAAAATAATATTATAATTCACCCATTCCATTAGAATATGGCTGTAGTTCAAGATAATTAAGAGAAAAACAATATTAACTACTCAACATTGAAAGAACAAATATCACAAGTTGCATTCTGGTGCAAATAAGAATTTTCCAAAAAATTAGTGGAAATATAACGAGCAATATCATTCCACTAACAACAAAATATTTGCATGAAAAATTAAATCCTAGGATTTACACCTTAATTGCATACTTTCCCATAGGAAAATACATATCTTTCTTCTTTTGTCTCTCTATTTTCAATGATGCTTGAGAGAAAAACAAGAGACATGGTAGATTAGTGCATCAACGAACCCATGCATGAACAATACTCTTTACAATCATGATCTTACTTGGTAGAATAATCCATAACAAGTAGTGCCAAACAAATACCTAAAAACCCTATTTACTATTGTCCAATGCTCCTTCCCTAGTTTTGACATATACCTACTCAAAACTGTCAAACAATTGGCTTAGGTTGAAGGATAGTTGGTATGGATTTTTGGTTGTCATTCAGTTGGATTAGGTTCAAGGATAGTTGGTATGGATTGTTGGTTTTCATTGATGTCAACTATTGGAGAGTGATATTATAGATTGATGTCAACCCTTAGTGATTGATTTCAACCCTTGGGGAAAGTACGGTAGCGAATTCCAGTAGCACAAAGGTTTGGGTAATGGACCCAAGTTTGTTTGATGTAAATATGACTCATTATTGTCTTTTCATCGTTGATAATAATTACAAATGGATGAACTCCAAATTGGTCCCCTTATGGTGAAATCCCTCATGGGAAGACACTTTGCAGATTGAGTTATCCTAGAAGTATGGTTAGAGAACCCATGCTTATTTGTGGAATAATGAGATGAAGGTCAGTGAATTTTTTAGTGAAACTATCATAGATGGATAGTGATTTTCACTCCATTTCCAGTGGTATGTGGAGCGTCACATAACTTCTCACAGTGAGAGAGTTATGGCTATGAGACGTTGGAGAACCTAGGTTTGGGTAATGGACCCAAGTTTGTTTTATGGATAATGGTATGAGTTTTTATATATTTTCAGGTAATACTATTTTATATGGATATTACATGTCATTGCATTTATGGTGGTATGTGTAACGTCACATAACTCCTCACATTTTGAAATTTATGGCCTTATGAAGTTGGAGGACCCTCATGTCATCTAGAAGCCCCAAAAGGTCAAAGTAGTCAAAGTGTTTTAAGAGATTTTAAAAGGTAAATAATAAAGTGAAGTGATGAGTGTACTATAATTCAAAGTGAATACAAAATAAACTATTTAAATAATAAATTTAATGGAGAAATTAGAAGTGGGTTAACCCTAAAATAAGGAAAGTGGGCAAAGTGAGCTAGAATGTTTTTAAGGAGGCTACTTGGAGAGTATAAATAAGAGGCAAGGCTCTATCATTTTAGATAAACTTGAGAATATTGAATACCTATAGGTTTCTGACGTAACCAAAGTATATCTAAGTTAAATATCCGAGTGAAGGTGAAGAAAAGAAGGCCGGAATTCAAGGAAGGATAAATTCTTTTGATGATGCTTTCTAAGGGATTTTAGAAATAATTTTTTTTCTAGAATGATTCAGACTGTGAAATTTCTATTCCATTAAGGAAACATATCCAATTATCTGTGGTAAAAAATTCTTCTTGTGGGTTGTTGTATTTTTGGAGTTACACTCCGTGGAAAATAGGGTTTATGGCTAGTTCTGAAACTACTCAAAACCATGTGTTGCGGGTAAAAATGTCATAACTTCTTCATAACAGATACAAATTTAATAAGACCAATTGTGATGGTTAGAGTACATAATTTAGTATTATGTGTAACATTTTCAGTTTGATTCAACAAACATTCCATGTGGGGCACACTCTACAAGGTCGCTCTCTAGAATAAGCCAGAGTTCAACAAGGTATGCCATTTTTTCTATAACTCATTTTCTGAGAGGTTACAAGTAGTGACACTTGGAGGAATTACACAAAACACACTGAATAACATTGTATATCATTTTTAGATATTTATTCATTACAGGTACAAAGTTATGATTATTTCAAGTTAGGGTTGTTGACTAATCCAAAACTAGGCATGTGAGACTAAAGAAAAGTTTGATGAAAATGTTAGTCTCTTGTTCTTAAAGTTAAGGAAGATTTTAAGGAATGTGTTCATATACACTAGGTATATTACAAAGTTACAAATCATATTTGGATGATTAAATTGATGAGGTCTTTTGATTGAGGTACAAGTTGGGTACATGGTTGAGACAAGTAGTTGATGAGTTGGCAGATACATGAGGTGTATAGTTGATGATGTTGGTACATATTGATGAGTCATATTTGATTATTAGTTAACAAACGATTGGTACACACTTGGTACATGGTTGGTTTCACTTGTTTATGGTATAGGTTGATTACAGGTTGGTTGGTACAGGTTGGTGCATGGTTGATGCACTTGTTTATGGTATAGGTTGATTACAGGTTGAGGTACATGTTAATGTATGGTTGATGCATGGTTCAGGTTATTGGTATAGGTTGTTTGGTACATGTTGGTTGGTATAGGTTGGTGCATGGTTGATGCACTTGTTTATGGTATAGGTTGATTACAAATTGAGGTACACGTTGATGCATGGTTAATGCATGGTTCAGGTTATTGGTACAAGTTGATTGGTATAGGTTTACAGCAGTATATCTCACAGTGATAGTGTGGCAGTGGTTCCATCATTCTACTTATACATCAGGGCGGTTGGACGGGGAAAGGACAGGTGGTTGTAGCCACCTTTCGGTTGTAGCCAGAGAACATAGGGGGTTGTGGCTTCCTTCTTGTTGTAGATAGAGAATTGGGGAGTTGAATATTCCCTCATGTTGTAGCCTAAGAAACTAGGGGGTTGGAGCCTTCTAGTTGCAGCTAGAAAACAAAGGAATTTGTTGCTTCCAATGAATGTAATTATTCAAGACATGTAAGAAAAATCATTCTGTGGTTTTCTCCTGCTTTGGGTTTCTACGTAAAAAACTGGTGTATTGTGTATGTGTATGATTGTTCATTTGTTCATTGCTTATTTACTCTGTAGTTATTGGATGACAATGCTACATTGATATAACATGTGGATTATATGGTTAAAAAAGATTAAATTTCTCTATTACTGATTCACCCCTCCTCTCAGTAATCCAACAATTGGTATCAGAGTGAGGTTCCTTTAGGAAATAGTTTAACCACTAGAAGGAGATCGTGGATTATTCTGAGAATGGAGTACCAATGTTTAATGCACATAATGGTTTTAAGTATGAGATGTGGAGCAGAAGGATGGAAGTATTTTTACAGGCACAAGGACATTATATTTGGCTATCATTTGTTACAGGATATGATAGTTCAAAAAGGGAAAAGACTGCGGCCAAGAAGGAATTGAAGAAGAATAACAAAATATAAATGGATTTCATCTGGGAAGGATTACCTAAACCGATAAGAGAAAAGGTTGGTAAATGTTCATCAACCAAAGAACTTTGGGATAAGTTACATGACATATATTCTTCACCCATTGTAGATTCAGAAAATGCCAAAGAATATGAAAATACAGAACAAGAAGAAAGATTCTCATCATGTCAGACAGATTCAGAAGAGGAAGAGTATGATGAAGGAGAAGTTGATTACAGAGAAAAATTGATCAGTGAAATTAAATATCTAAGGAAATAAAGAGAAGAAAACAAGTTATCCAAGAAAGAATTGATGAAGCAAAAGAAAAGTGTTAAAGGTTTCGAAAATGATCAGTAGGTCATCAAGAATTTAATATCTCAACTAGAAGAGGCCAAAAGAATTGAATAAAATCTAGAATATCAAAAGAAATGTTTAGAAGCCAACATGGCAGCACAAAAGGAAAAAGCAGAAAAGAGAGAAAATATATTGATGGATCATCTCAAGTAAAGAACCAATGAATTAAATCAATTTGAGGAAGAGTTTGGTCAAGAAGAGAGAAGATTGGAAGAAGAAATAATTACATTGAAAATCCAAATTGAAGAAGCAAAGAGAACAGAAGAGGTCATGAAGTCTCAGATAATGAAGAAAGAAGAAGAGGTTGAGAATATTGAAGAATAAGTTGTCACACTAAGAGTCTAAATCATCAATCTCAACAAGAACGCTGAAGAGATAGAAACATCAACATTAGTTGTAGAGAATGAAGAGAAGCACTCTACGTTGCTAGAAAAGAAGAATGAAGAAAATAGAAAGAGTTATGCAGAAGTACTCAAAGGAAGGAATCATGGTCAACCAGAATCTAAGAAAACTATTGAAGATGCATCTTCAATAATACCATCCATGTTCAAGCCACAAAGAAGCTTCAATCATGATCATGATCATTCAAGGAAAAAATTCAGAAGGACTATGCCACAAAGAAGATCATTCACTCCCAGATATGAAAATTTATTTTATGGTCATTGTTTTTATTGTACTAACTTTGGACATAAGGTTGCAGATTGTAGGGATTATAAAGTAAATGTTCAAGCAAATCGTCCTTATGTCGTCACATGTAACATTGAGTGTTACAAATGTCATAACTATGGACAAATAACTAGTGATTGTAGAAGCATGATCGATACTTCCATGAAAGAGAATATTGATATCAAATATAAAAAGGTATGGATAAGAAAACATGAAGACCAGGTACCAAATATCACAATATTGGAAATAAAACGAGATGAAGAAAATTCTACAGAGAAAAGGAAAGATGTCAGATACAGAAAGGTTTGGAAATAACTGAAAGAAAGGAAGGACGGGTAAATAGGGAACATGTTCAAGAGATTGTACTTTCAGGCATTGTAGTGAAAGATGAATCCACAGATAAAACGAAAGAAGACAGAACTCAGAGAGATAATGAATCTACTAATGAAGATGATGTTGAATCTATCAATGAAGATGATGATGAATACACATCAGAGTAGGAATTGTTCTGAGCGATCTAGCTTAGAGAATCCCAAGTAATATGAATATTAGACAGGGGGAGTCTATGCGATAGATGTGACAGACTAAAGAACCATCCTTCAAGCAACTTACAGAGTTTGAGAAGATAGATTTAGAGAAATCAGTTAGCAGAAGTACAGTTTGATAGATTAATCAAGACTTCATTATAATATAGTGATAAATGGGTCAGGATTATGGATAATTGCACAAGTAGATTCTTAGATAGTATGTACATAGATGGATTCATAAGAACACTTAGCAGGTTTGGATAGATATATGATAGTGGATGACAGAATGGATTCATAGATTGGTTCAGAGAGTGGTTCAAAGAAAAATGAACATTATCATAATGGATGATAATTACATAGGAAATGGCTTGAACAATGCTAATGGATTCCAAATTGACAGATATTTTTTGGACACATGCATTTCATACATCAGTTCACATTCAAAACAGAGTAATGATCAGAAACAACAATGGAAAAACTCCCTACGAACTAGGGAAAGGAAGCGTAGACAACAACCTCTACATCAAGGTAACTCAGGGTAATATTTTATTAATTGAAATTTATGTTGATGATATTTCTTTGGAATTACTAATGACGTGTTAAGACATAAGTTTTCAAAGGATATGCATCATTAATTTGAAATGTCATTACTTGGAGGAATATCCTTCTTTTTGGGTCTTCATATATGTCAAAAAAACCAAGGAATTTTTATATCTCAAAGTAAGTATATCATAGAAATGTTAAAGAGGTTTTGAATGGAAGATTGCAAACCAATTACCACTCCTATGCAAACTAGTTGCAAGCTGAGCAAAGATGATGATTCAAATTCTATAAACCAGAGGAAATATAGGTCAAGGATTGGTAGCTTACTATATGTGACAACATCCAGACTAGATGTAATGCAGGAAGTTGGACAAGTGGCACGATTTCAAGTAGCACCAAAGGAATCACATGTATTAGCAGTGAAGAGGATTTTCAGATATCTCAAAGGAACATAAGAGTTTGGATTATCGTATCCAAAAGGAAAGGATCTATCACTTATTGCCTACACAGATGCAGATTGGGCAGGTTGTATTGATGACCGATGAAGCACCAATGGAGCAGTGTTCTACTTGGTTGAGTGTTTAGTATCATGGCTAAGAAAGAAACAATCATCAATATTTTTATCTACAGCCGAGGCAGAGTATATTGCAACAACATAATGTTGTACATAGGTTCTTTGGATGAAACAAAATCTAATAGATATATAGGTTGAGTATGATGAGCCAATTCCAATCTATTGTGATAATACAAGCACCATCAGTATCTCAAAGAACCCCGTAATGCACTCCAAGATGAAGCACATTCCAATCAAGTATCACTTTCTATGGGAGCAAGTTGCAGAAAATAACATCAAAGTTGAGTATGTTGGCACAAAAGAACAAGTGGCAGACATCTTTACAAAACCAATTCCATGGGAAGACTTTGAATATCTTTGCCAGAGACTAGGAGTAATTTCTACTCCAAAATGAATACTTTTGAATGCTTATCTTATATGTCTTACATGTACATGAGGAAACACCATAAATAGGACAAAGGGGGAGAGATTTATCAGATGAAAAAGGTAAATTATTGGAGAGAGATCATAGAGGCATGTTTCCAAGGGGAGTGATTGTCACAAGGGAAGAATGAGCGATATGACTTCAGAGTGATACCCTTTATCAAAGGGGGAGATATTATTCATATGAAGGGAAAGAGAGTAATCAAAGGATTATAAACACAAAGAAAAATCAAAGGCACGTAGACAGGGGGAGCAACCCCAAAGGGAGATACCCCTTACCATTGATGTCAAAGGGGGAGAGAGAGAAACTTTTATAAATACTATAAGCATGAATGTTATCATGACTAAGTGTTGCCATCAATGCCAAAGGGGGAGATTGTGAGATAGTTGGATTAGGTTGAAGGATAGTTGGTATGGATTGTTGGTTTTCATTTAGTTTTCTTAGTTTTAAGGATAGTTGGTATGGATTTTTGTTTTTCATAGATGTCAACTATTGGAGACTGATATTGTAGATTGATGTCAACCCTCGGAGAAAGTACGGTAGCAAATTCCAGTAGCACAAAGGTTTAGGTAATGGACCCAATTCTGTTTGATGTAAATATGACTCATTATTGTATGTCATGGTTGATAATAAGTACAAATGGATGAAATCCGAAGTTGTCCCATTATGGTGAAATCGCTCATGGGAAGACACTTTGTGTATTGAGTTATCCTAGAAGTATGGTTAGAGAACCCATGCTTATTTGTGGAATAATGAGATGAAATTCAGTGAATTTTTCAGTGAAACTATCCTATATGGACAGTTCTTGTCATGCAATTTTCGGTGGTATGTGGAACGTCGCATAACTCCTCACGGTGAGAGAATTATGGCAATGAGAAGTTGGAGAACCCATGTTTGGGTAATGGACCCAAGTTTGTTTGATGGATAATGGTATGAGTTTTGATATATTTTCAGGGAATACTATTCTATATGGATAGTAAATGTCATTACATTTATGGTGGTATGTGTAACGTCACATAAATCCTCACAGTTTGAGAGTTATGGCCTTATGAAGTTGGAGGACCTTCGTGTCATCGAGAAGCCCCAAAAGGTCAAAGTAGTCAAAGTGGTTTAAGAGATTTTAAAAGGTAAATAATAAAGTTAAGTGATGAGTGTACTATAATTAAAAGTGAATAAAAAATAAATTATTTAAATAATACATTTAATTGAGAAATTAGAAGTGGGTTAACCCTAAAATGAGGAATGTGGGCAAAGTGACCTAGAAGATGTTTTTAAGGAAGCTACTTGGAGAGTATAAATAAGAGGCAAGGCTCTCTCATTTTAGATACACTTGAGAATATTGAATACCTATAAGTGTCTGAGGTAACCAAAGTATATCTAAGCTGAATTTCTGAGGGAAGGTGAAGAATGGAAGGCCGAAATTCAAGGAAGGACAAATTCTTTTGATGATGTTTTTTAAGGCATGTTATTTACAGGTGAGCTCACCATTTTCGCAAAAATGTTTTTTGTAGAATGATTCAGACCATGAAATTTCTATTCCATTGAGGAAACATATCCAAGTATCTATGGTAAAAAAATTCATCTTGTGGGTCGTTGTATTGTTTTAGTTACACTCCGTGGAAAATAGGATTTGTGGCTAGTCCTGAAACTAGTCAAAAACATGTGTTTTGGGTAAAAATGTCATAACTTATTCATAACAGATACAAATTCTGTAAGACCAATTGCGATGGTTAGAGTACAATCTGTAGTATTCTTTGCAACAATTTCATATTGATTCAACAAATATTCCATGCGGGGCACACTCTACAAGTTCGCTCTCTAGAATAAGCCAGAATTCAACAAGGTATGTCATTTTTCCTATAACTCCTTTTCTGAGAGGTTCCAAGTAGTGACACATGGACGAATTGCATAAAACACATTGAATAATAGTGTATATCAATTTCAAATCTTTATTCATTACAGGTACAAAGTTATGATTATTTCAAGTTAGGGTTGTTGACTAATCCAAAACTAGGCATGTGAGACTAAAGAAAAGTTTGATGAAAATG
>JZKD02S0914443.1:168707-195460 GCA_000966675.3 Picea glauca
TACATGAGGTGTATAGTTGATGATGTTGGTACATATTGATGAGTCATAGTTGATGATTAGTTGACACATGATTGGTACATACTTGGTACATGGTTGGTTTCACTTGTTTATGGTATAGGTTGATTACATGTTGGTTGGTACAAGTTGGTGCATGGTTGATGCACTTGTTTATGGTATAGGTTGATTACAGGTTGAGATACAGGTTGATGCATGGTTGATGCATGGTTCAGGTTATTGGTACATGTTAGTTGGTATAGGTTGGTGCATGGTTGATGCACTTTTTTATGGTATAGGTTGATTACGAGTTGAGGTACAGGTTGATGCATGGTTGATGCATGGTTCAGGTTATTGGTACAGGTTGATTGGTAAAGGTTTACATCAATATATCTCACAGTGATAGTGTGACAGTGGTTCTATCATTCTACTTATACGTCAGGGCGGTTGGACAGGGCAAGGACAAGTGGTTGTATCCACCTTCCAGTTGTAGCTGGAGAACATAGGGGATTGTAGCCTCCTTCTTGTTGTTGCCAAGGAATTGGGGAGTTTCATCTTCCATTTGGTTGTATCCTGAGAAACTAGGGGGTTGGAGCCTCCTTCCAGTTGCAGCTGGAAAAAAAATGAAGTTGCTTCTTCCAATGAATGTAATTCTTCAAGACATATAGAAAAATCATTCCTTGGTTTTCTCCCTCTTTGGGTTTCCACGTAAAACACTGGTGTACTGTATATGTGTATGGTTGTTTAGTTGTTCATTTCTTATTTACTCTACAGTTATTGGATGATAATGCTACATTGATATAACACTTGGATTATGTGGTTAAAAAGGATTAAATTTCTCTATTACTGATTCATGCCCCCTCTCAGTAATCCAACAAAAACTCCCACTACATGTGTAATTTCCAGTCTAGTACAGACCATTGCATATATCAAACTACCAATCACACTAGCATACGAAACACATGACATGTTATATTCCTATTCTTGTGTCTCGGGACACTGATCTGTAAACAAATTTACACCTACATGAATAGGAACCCAGACCTCTCTACATTCCTATATATTAAACCTCTGTAATATTGTCTTGACATATTTCCTCTAATTTAACCAAAGTTTTATGTTTTCTCCATCTCTTTTAACTTCCATGCCCAAAATGAAATTTGCAACACCAAGACCCTTAATATCAAATTTCTAGAGGACAACTGAGTTTTTAAATCATGGATAATCTCCTTGTCATTTCATATCAGCAACATATCATCCACATACGATACCAAATAAATAAGACGATCACCAACTAATTTGGAATACACACGGTGATCAAATTTTCTCCTTATGAAGCCAAGTCCCAACATATAAGTATCAAATTTTTGATGCCACATCCTTGGTGATTGCTTTAACCCATATTGGGACTTTTTTCATCCTACATACCATCTGTTTCTTTCCCTTCACTAGAAAACCTTCTAGCTACTTCATGTATATTTATTCTTCCAAATTCCCATGTAGGAATGTTGTCTTCACTTTAAAATTAGAAGAAACAACAAAAAATAAAATAAATTTAATAGAAATTAACTTGGCAACAAGAGAATTTGTTTCACTAAAGTCAATTCCATCTACGTGGGAATAACATTTTTCTACTAATCAAGCTTTGTATTTCTCCACTTTGTCTTCTGCATTCAACTTCTTCTTAAATATCCATTTGCTTCCAATGGGATTTATTGAAACCAACAAATTGACTAGATCCCAAGCCTTATTATTGTTCAACGCTGACATTTCTTCAACAATGGTCTTTTTCTATATTTTTCCATCCTATGAATCCATTTCCTCCATAACAATTATAGGATCATCATTAGTGATAAACAAACAAAAATAAGAACATAAATTAGGTGAAGTATACCTTTTTGATTTCGTTCTTTTCCGAACCAATCCCCTCAATAATGGTGATACATATTTATGAGCGGAACAAAATGAAAACCATCGATTTATAATATTAACATAGAGACACAATGAAAAATAACAAAGATACACTAAAAATTGAATTCTATCAATCAATAAATATGCCAAAAATTGCAAAATGCAGACTGAAAACAAGCTTTCTAGAATGGTGGTAGGTTATCTCTGAGAAGAGATGTGATGTCTAGGATCATTCACAAGAAGATGAGTACAATGAGGCTTTGAAGGTATTTTTAAAATAAACATCAATGCCAAAACCCTAGACATCAACAAACCTAACCCTAGGAGATGAAGCGTCAAAAGTCATGTGGGCCCTGTTGGAGGAAGTTAGTACGTCAAATTTCGGGGTCGTAACTTTTACATACGATCTTTGTTTAGGGAAGGGATGATTTTAAGAATGGAAATTTATTTTAAAATGGAGAAACCTTGTCAAATATTACTAATCCTTCATATGTCAACTATAAATGTTTGGATATATATTTTTAAAAATATTCAAATTTATAAGTATTTTATATAGTTTTTATAAACTTTTGGCGATTTTTAAGGTAGACTAATTTTATCCTATAGAATTTGGGTGAATAATTTTTAAAATAGGGAATCTCGTTCTTGGAAAAACCATGGAAAATTAGCCCATGAGAGAAATTTAGCCCCTAAAATCATCCCTGGTTTAGGGCGCACGATAACTTGTTGGAAATATATTGATGAGGAGCTTCATTTATGGGGCTCAATGAGAGGCTTTCGATATCGTTGAGGTTCTTTATCATGAAAAAGCGTCGTTTAGGCCCTCAAAATGGCCCCGAAAGTTCAGGATCTGAAAAAAACTAAAAATAGTAAGTTGTCAAAAAATTGTTTTGACCCAGTTGGATAAGGTGGGTGGCCACCTAGATCCTCCTGTTTAATTCCTCCCCCATTCGGAATACATGGTCTCCATTGCATTGAGTCCCCCCATCAGATGAGGACATTTCTGTTGAATTTTGCCCCGGGTGAGCCACTTTCCTTGGTGTACGAGCTGCCCTAATTTGATAACCTGACAAAGCTAGATCCTCTACTGGCGATTTCCCTTGACCTATATGTCCAATATATAATTAGTGGATGTCAATTCCATGCAGTCAAGGTTGAACTCTGTTGGTTTCAATTGTTCTTCTATCTCTGAGGTGTCCAATAATGGTGGAAAATAAGGCCAAATAAGGTCCACATCGAACACTAGGTGCAAGCCAAGGAAGGGGGGAAGGTTGATCTCAAGAGAGTTGTCACCCATAGCCTTGGTGATAGTGTAGGGTCCATAAGGGTTGGAAGAAGATTACAATGAGGCCTTGTAAGGTGTTCTTTCTGCAAGTGCAACCAAACTTTGTCTCCCACCTGAAACTTGTGTGGCACCCGATGTTGATCATGGTGCTGCTTGTACTTGGCATTGGACTTCTGTAAAATGTCCTGAACCTGTTGGCAGATGTGTTGGATCTACTCAATGAAATGGGTGGATTTTTTAGCTCCATTTGGTGCATGTGATGAGTCTTCCTAGGTGGTTTCAAGGGGTAGTGCAACATCCATGGGGCCCAATGGTTGAAATCCCAACCACATATGAAAGGGGATGTGGCCAGTTAAGCTATGTATGGCTCTGTTGTAGCTATGATGAACATAGGGAAGACTCTCACCCCAGGTGCGAGGGTGCTAGGAATTGTACATGCACAGGATGTGCACGATCATCTGGTTGATGACCTCGTTTTGGCCATTCATCTGGGAGTGGAAAGCAGTGGACTTGGTGATCTTAGTGTCCAATAGTGACCAGAGGATTAACCAAAATGTGCTAAGGAATTGACTATCTCGATCTGAGATAATGGTTTTTGGGACCCCAAAGTGTACCCACACTTGTTCAAAGAAGATCTTGGTAGTGGCCTCCATTGTGATGCTCTTCTTGCAAGGGGTCAGAATCGCCATCTTGAAAAAGAGATCACAAACCAAAAAAGAAAAATCATTTCCCATATTGGTGGATGGGAGGCCCAACATGTAGTCCATTGAGAGGGATTCCCAAGGCCTATCAGGAGTAGGAAGAAGAGTGTACACAACTTGTTTCTTAGTGGCTGGTTTGGAAATAACATAGGCAATGTAGGATAAGATATACTTGTTGACATCCTGTCGAAGTTTCAACTAGTAGAAATGTTATTGTAATAGTGCCACTATCTTTTCCACGCCGAAGTGTTATGTCACCCGACTGTAGTGGGATTCCTAAATCATCTTTGTTTTCTCTCTTTATGGAACACATATGTCATCCAGATGGCACAACAACCCATCATGTAGATGAAAATTAGTGATAGTTGTGTTTGCACCCAACATCTAGTAGGTGTTGGTGAAGTCAGGATCTGTCTCATAGAGATGGGGCCATCCAGAGGTCTCGTAGCAACAATAATCGATCACTATGGTGAGTGTCGGGACTAGAGTTTAGTTGAGGCAATCAATGACTCGGTTAGTACTTCCTTTTTTATACTTGATGTTGAGGTGGAAATGCTGCAAATATAAGGACCACTTCTAATGGTAGTCAATTTGTAATTTTTCTTATGTTTGCATGAACTACAACGACTTATGATCAGTGTGGATGACTCTCTCCTTCCCAAGAATGTAATTCCTCCACTAGCATTAGGCTTGTACAATGGATTACATTTCTTTGTCATAAGTAGGGTACTTACGTATGACATCTGATAGTGTCTCACTATTATAGGCCATGGGGTGGTCATCCTGAGTAATGAATGCGCCCACAACATAGTCTGAAGCATCTGTCTTGATCTCAAAGGGATCTTGCAGGTCAGGTAATTAAAGAACTGGGGTGGAGCAAAAGCACTACTTCAAATCATCGAACCCTTTCTATTGGGACATGCACCATAGAAATTTTTCTTTTCCACCACCCCTGGTTATTTGGCTGAGGGGCCATGCAATATGGGAGAGTACCAACACAAACCTTTGATAGAAATTGGAAAGGACTAAGAAGCTTCGAATATCAGTGAGGATGGTTGGGTTTATCCAGTCACCGATGACTCAGATCTTGGTTGTATCAACATTTACACCATGTGCATCAACAATGTAGCCTAGGTAATGGACCCTGTCCATGCTGAATGAGCATTTTTCTAAGTTGACATATAGCTTGTGTTGTCACAGAGTATGTTGAACATGTTGAATATGCTACAAGTTTTCTGCCCAAGTTTGGTTGTAGACGAGGATGTCATCTAGGTACACCACCACAAAATAATTAGTGGAAGGATGCAATATATCATCCATCATCCTCATGAAATTTGTTGGGGCATTTGTCAAACCAAAGGGAATGACCAACCATTCAAAAATACCTTCCTTTGACTTGAAGGAAATTTTTCATACATATGTATGTTCTATTGTGACCTGATGGAAACCAGACTTTAGATCAATATTATTGAAGTATTTTCCCCCCTTGAGTTGATCAACAATATCGTCGATTCAGGAAATCATGTATCGGTTCCTGAATCTTATTTTATTTAGTGCTCGATAATAAATGCAGAGTCACCAAATCCCTCATTTCTTCTACACCAACATGATTAGGCTTCCACAAGGTGATTAGTTGGGTCCGATGTGCCCCTTGTGGAGAAGTTGTTGGATCTGATGCTTGATCTCTTTATTTTCTAGTAGAGAGTAGTGATTGACTGGCCCATTGGATAGTGATGCATCAGGGGTCAGATTGATGGGATGCTTTACCTAACAGTGCAGAGGTAACCTAGTAGGTGATGAGCATATGTCTTTGTATTCTTCCACGATCTTATCCAATTGCTTCTGCTACATTGAGAGGTCTTTCATGGAGGCCATGGATGTGGCTACAACCTGTCTCTTACTCTGAGATTGAATCACAAACAATACAAACTTCTCAGTCTGAAAAATTACCTTCCTGCATTTCTTGGTAGAGATAAAGAAAATAAAACTATGTGGGACTACCTAAGGCATCCTGTACAATTTCTTGTTCAAGGTAATAATAAAACTATGAGGCCTAGACTCATAAACAACATGACATTTCCATAAATAAGTTTTCCCCAAAAGAACAACAAAAAATTCAAGGGGAGAAACATCACACAATACCTCATCTTTGAATGGTTTGATGTCTTACGACATGTGACACTGTTGGGTGGCATGAAGATTGCTTCCTTGACGGAGCCATCTGATTATGTAGGGTTGCGGGTGCGGTGTTGTCGGCAGTGATAGCTGCTTCATGACATTTGCTAAGATGAGGTTCTTCTAGATATTGCTTTCAATTATGAAGTGTAGAGAACTTCCTTTTACCCACATCTATGAATTAAAGAGGCACTCTCCTTCCTCTGGCTCATCAGGTTCACCGTGTTGGATCTTGGTGGTGGAAATTGTGGCACTCGGTTCTGCACCAATGATCTCTCTCACATTTATTGGTTCTGAATCAGAGTCAAAAATCACATTTGATTCAAATTCCTTTACCTCAACCACCAATGATTTCTTTGAGCGACAATAAACAGTGTTATGCCAGGGGCTCTTATGGAAGTCACACCACTTCCCAATATCTTTCTTCGTCTTCCCATTGTCCTTATTTTCTTATGGCTTGGAATGGTTTTCATGAGGTTGTCCATATTTTCTTTGTCCTTTTCTCTGTAGATTGGGGCTACCCTTGTCCTTCTACTGTTGTGAGGGATTCCTAGACCCAAACTGTTGCGTCTTTTGTTTCATCTTCTGCTCAATTTTGATGGCATATCGATAGGCCACTCCCAAGGATGATATGTCCAAAAACTCCATTTATGTTTGGATGTATCTATGAAGACCACCACAGTACTTGAACACCAGATGTTGCTCAAAATATTTGATACCCATATTGGTATTCAAGGTACGGAAGAAATTAGTGAATTCTAGCATTGTTTGGTCTCTTTCTTGTTGTGGTGTGGTTCATCTTGCATACAAGTCATCGTAAATTCCAACATGGTATTATTGTTTCTTAATAGCATCCCTAAATGAATCCAAAGTGGGGGCAACTGAAAATAATATGGATCCCTCTATTTCCTTTTTCTCACAGAAAGTCTCCCACTAATCTTTAACATGGGGGATGGCCTTGAGGAGTGCAAATGTAATATTTTCTCTATCTGAAAATTTCTGGACAGAAAAATACCCTTTTAGAAGATTTAACCATTTATATACGACATCCACATCTATTTGAACTTCAAATATAAGAATATAAAAATTGATATGTACCTTGAAGGAGGTGACGCCTCCTCTTGAGGTAGATGAGTCGCTTGTTAGCAGTCATCGAAGGATTTGTGCAAATATGTCCATCATCGCATTCCCCTGACGCTTAAGGGATTCCTCATGCAACATTTTGAAAGGATCTCTTGTACCATCAACTTTCTTTTCACCCACCATGGATGGTTTCTTGGGTATGCGAGAGAAGTTTTCCTCAAGAGAAACAAGCTCGAGACCCAACTCTCTATACACGGACTCTGTCGAGGACATGAATTAAAAAAATTAGAAGGAGCAGACCACTCTGATACTGATGATCCGGATTTATGAGTAGAAAAAAATGAAAACCAAATATTTATAATATTAACACAAAGACAAAGTGAAAAATAATAGAGATATAGTAAAACTTGACTTCTATTAATTAATATATATGTTGAAAAATGTATAATGTAGACTGAAAACAAGCTTTCTGAAATGGTGGAAAATTATCTCTCAGAAGAGATGTGACCGCTATGCTCATTCGCAAGAATATGAGTACAATGAGGCTCTGGAGGCCTGTTTACAATAAAAATCAATGCCAAAACCATAGACATCCAAAAATCTAACCCTAGGAGATATAGCACCAAAATCCATGTGGGCCCCGTTGGGGTAACTTAGTACCTCAACTTCTGGGGGTCGTAACGTTTTCATACGATATCCATTTAGGGCGTAAAATAGCTCATTGGAAATGTATTGATGAGGATACTCATTTAGGGGGCTCAATGAGAGCCTTTCGATATCATTGAGGTGTTTGATCTTGGAAAAGTTTTGTTTAGTCCCTCAAAATGGCCCCGAAAGTTCAGGAACCGAAAAATTGCTAAAAATAGTAATTTGCCAAAAATATTTTTTTGAGCCAGTTGGACAACATGGGTGTTACACCTCAAAATTACTCACTTCAATAGTGTTGTCATTAAAAGTGTTGTAAGTGTCACATCTTGTCCACAAGTGTCACATCTTGACCACAAGTGTTGCAAGTGTCAAAAACATCATACTACCAACTTGCCTATGTCATGCCTTTAACGACATCATAAAGACACTTAAGACCCCTCAAAGACTAGTTTTGAAGAAGATAAATCAATTGACAAGGAGAACAAGCCTTTTGCCACTGAAAGAACCACTCAAAAATGGATTTTGGAGAGAAGTGCTCCCATACCCACTATCAGGGAGTGCTAGCGCTCCCTGGGCCTCTTTGGGGGAGTGTTTGAGCGCTCTATGCACCCTTTGGGGGAGCACTACCCTTTCTGAGCAAATTTTTGGTTTGTTGGAGGAAATCATGGGACAATCCCCTCAATATCTGAAGGTAGTTGGGTTCGAATCTTGGGTCAAGGCATGATCTTAGGGAAGATCCTCAATTGAAGGAGAGGAATCCTCAACTTATCCCAAATATATCTCAAGTGGTTGGGCCTCTCCAAGGTTATATAAGGAGGCCTTCTCATGGTGAAAGGTACATGAAAAAGATTGGAGGTATGAAACCTATGATTTCATAGGAAACATATAGAACAATGGAGATTAGAGATCGATACCAAACTTATGATCCTATAAGTGGTATGAACAGAAGATATTGGATATGTGACACTTATGATCCCATAAGTGAGATTTCATCAAAGAAATCAATGTATATTACTTGAGAAAATGGGTTGGACAAGGAGAACTGGAAGAAGTTGTTGCACCTTCATCAAAGGATTGTAAGTACTTTTACTTGTTCTTATCAATATATCAATGCTTGGCATGTTTCTTTCAGACTTATGGTTATTCCACATGAGTTTGTCTGTAGTAGATGGATCTATATTTGAGCTAATATCATTAGAATAGGAAGTCCATTGTATCTTTGTTTTCTCTACATGACCTATAAGGGAGATCAAGATCGAAGCTTAGCCTGGACTTTGCAAGGAAAAACACCATTAATAAGGTACATATATTTCTTCTTCTCCTTCGTATGTTAGCTTGATTATATCTAAAAGGATTTCACTGTCCATGTTAATAACTTTTCTATCATGGCCTTAGGAGTGTAGAGACCAAGAGGTAATCCCCTTGTTCGCAGGAGGATTCACCTGTAACAGAAACTTGTGACTCCACTGGAGAGGAGCTCTGATTTTTTTTTCCATTCCTATATATTGTTTTGGCCCTTTTCCCACTCATTTTACCCTCTCCATATTGTCTCTTTGATTCTTAGATTTGTTTGATTGCCTCTTTATTTCATCATGATCACCCTGATTTGTTGAGTCTGCTTGATTTTTTGAGTTTTTGGGCATTTTTCTGAAATTTTGAAGAAGAGTACTCCCCTTCCCTTGCTATCAGAGCTCCAACACTCCCTGGTGATCTTACATAGACCATTGGAACGCTTTGGTGACCTTTACACTAGAGCATTACCCCCGTTTCTGTGAAAAATCCTCTAGATTTTCAATTTCTGAGTTCAGTTTTTTCTTTTTTCACTTGCTCAGAGTCTCATACTCTCAATTCATCTTTGTCATTGGTATTCAACACCTTACTTCTGATAATTCATCCTCTTTTGTTTGGGAATTTGACATTTTATTTCCTTGCCTTGAAGTCACTCTTTGTCTTTGATGACCTAGAGTTAACTTGTTGTTTTCTTCTCGTTTATCTGACTGAGTGAAATCTTTTGTGAGGAAATCCAAAGGTTTGTGAACCATTCCATTTGATCTTTGAGGTCAGTTCCCTAAAATTTCTCTTTTGTTTGAGGTTTCTGGTTCTTGTTTGAAATTTTGGTTATCTTTGTCTCTCTTGTTTATTCACAACGAGAGTGTATTTTTTGTTTGTGTGAGGTTTTCTTCTGATTGTTTAATCCTGAAGTTTGATTGAGATTAGAAGTTTTACATCTGATTATCATTCACATATAAGAAAAAGGACATTTTTTAGTGATTGATTTTTATATTAGAAGGCATCTCTGAAATTTTTTAGTATTACATTGGATTTGATTGAGAAACAATTGTATGAGGATCTTGCATCTTAGTGTTTGATAGTGAAAACAACTCTCTCTCTTTCCCTTAAATAGGCGTTCATCGAAAGACAAGACTGCTTATCATTTTCTTGTGCATTTTTTTGGGAATTGAGTCACCATACCATCAATTTCATTATCATGCACCCTTTGAGTAAAGAACAACCTTAAAATCATCGCTAATTAAAATTTATCTAGAACATTTTTGTTTTTAGGATCTTACACCAACATTAGACTAGGACTAGTACTTTGGATTAGGCTGTGAGTAAAACTCTCCAATTTTTTTCAAAACAAACATTAGCATCTTGATATAGGGAGAGTCAAATCCAATTGTCATATAGGCTTTCCAGGATCCCCTCTCACACATGGGTTACACATGAGGTCGCATTCGGGATAATTACGAAGAATATCCCTTCGTTGTTAAACTATTTGTAGTGGTTGGATCATATATTGGGGGTTACTTGAGGGTATACCCACGATTATGTGTGGGAGCCTCTCGAGTTGATTTCAGACTTGTTATCCTGCCCATACGTTCATATCAGACAATCGATTGTACCCGCCCAGGCATTGACTGGGAGTTGGTGTCTTTAGTTGCCATAATCTTTAGGTACTTACACAAGGTGATGGTGAAGGGAAGTCTCTGTATACCTGGAACAGAGATTGGTCAAACTCACTTGGGCTCCTTGGAGGGTAAATCCACAATTACTGCATGGAATATTGCACCAAGGTGAAAGTTCGTTAACAAAGTCACCATTGTAACTGTTCCACCATATCCTATCCCCTTCTTGACTTTATCATGAGACGTTGGATTTCATCACCAACTAGTTCGATCATCGAGAGAAGTTTTGTTTGCTTGGTTTTTTATTCCTATATTTTATTAGCATATGTTGTTTCTTTTCATTAGTTGGCCCTAGATTTTTAGTGTGTATTGTTATTCTCCAAAATTGAGCCTGTAGATGATAAAGGTCTTTGTTGATCGCGTAGGATGCAATGGATGCCTTCGGAAGGCTACCAACCCTTACCTCCTAACCCTCTAGAAGACAACTACCATGGAGAGGTATAAAATCAATTTGACGCTAGGAATGTTGTTAATCCTCCATTAGACAATCAATAAGGTGCTCTGGTTACAGTTGAGAATCCCACTCCTTGAACATCCGTGTCAAAAATTTCTCTCGAACCACTTTTTCTTCATTTAGACTCCCTTAGGAACGTCATAGACGAGGAGGTACCACAGTCACCGGTGAGATATTTTACTGATACATATATGGGATCCACAAAACTAATCTTTGGTGATGAGTATAAGACTCCTGTTCGTCCTACCACTGCAGTAGATACAAATCCCACACCTACTCATTATGTATGGAGGACTTCATTAGGACGTGATCTCTAGGAGCATTTTGAATCCTTTTGACAACCCTTTAATCCTCATGACCCTCCTGTTGAAACTGGGCTATCTGGTCAAACTATGAATCACCCCATCAATCAAGTCATTAAACCTATTGTTATGTAGAACATGTCCATTCTGATGCCAGAATCATCACCTCTACTCATTCCCAAGGCACTTCGATCCCTATCCCCACTTTTACAAACTTTCACTCTACAACTCCACATGTTTCGCATGATCCTATTGGGACATCTTTGCACCAGAGAATGCAGACCCTTCCCAGCCAACTACAACCAATTGGAGGGAAACCACCATCTAGCATACCTATCCCTCCTTGAAGATGACCATCCTATGGTGGGCCTACCCCTCCTGGGGGACAACCCCCTTTTTATATTCCTCTAGGAGGGAAACCTCCCTTTTCCAGTGATACCCTGGTCATTAATCCACCATTGGTAGGGGGGAAACCTTTGTTTGTTGTAAACCCTTCAAAATCCTAGGGAGTATCTTTAGGAGGCACATTTACCCAACCCCAAGTTGGGGGGCACTCATATCATAACCCACAAGGAGGAGTATCAAATCCTGTTCCTTCCAGACCATCTTATGGAAAACCTTATCCGGGCGACATCCCAAACACCACCTGGAGTCCTCAAGGACAACAAACTTATCCTCCCCAAGGGTCTAATGTTTAACCTCCCCCTAATGTGTATCCGTCTCTGGGATATACTTCTTACCCTCCTCAAGGGAAAAATGTTTATCCTCCTTATGGACAAGAAAATCACTCGGCTTATAATGCTCAGCACCCACCCAGTTATGAAAATGTTTCTCGGCCATCATCGAATCTTGCTTATCCTGGTCAGAAACAACCATATGTAGGAGGACCTACTGGTTACAATTATCCACCTAACCCAGTTTATGGTCCTACTGGTGTTCCTATGCCACACCAATATCATCCACAAATAAACCGACAACTACCTTTCCTTGCAACTTTGGATCTCATAGACTTGTCTCGGTTAACCAATGATCCTATTTTTCATTCACCAGTTTGGCCAGCTATTCCAGCTAAACTTCCTTCTAATATTCCAAAATTTGACGGAAAATCTAGAGAAGATCCAAATAACCATGTGATGACTTTCCATTTGTGGTGTTCATCAAACTCCCTCATGGATGATTCTATACGTTTGCGTATTTTCCAACAAACACTTACTGGCTCAGTAGAAAAGTGGTATATTGAACTACCATGTGCTTCTTCTCATGATTTCAACTTCCTTTCCATGTCTTTCCTCACGCACTTTCAACTACCTATTCTCTACGAGATGGGTACTGAACTCTTGACCTCCCTTTGTCAAACTGACTCCATGCATATCTATGACCATATTCATGAGTGGAGACGACGATGAAGGATGATCAAAGTAATCATTCCTGACATATTATTGGCGTAGTGGTTTACTAAATCACTTTTACCCCCGATCGCTTGTGATGTCACTATGGGTGGCACAATCACAGAGAAAGAAACCATTGCTCGGGATCAATACTTAGATTTGGTTTATTCACAATCTGGTACTTTGTATGATTTTCATCCAAATGTTTCTTGAGCTAATACCGATCCATCCAAGCCATCACCCTCATCTAATGCGAATGGTGTTATCGGTTCCGTCAAAACTCAATCTACTTCCTAGTCAACCACACTCTCCTCTACCTCCCTGCAAACTCAGATCTCTAAGGTGAATGCAGTTCAATCTACCCCTTCACAACAATCTGGAGGTAAGAAAAAGGAAAAAAATAAATAAACAAATACCAATAATAATGAACAACCAAAAAATCAATCTCAAACACCTGCTACCGAAAGAAACCACAACGGAAACTGAAATTCCCATGTATCATTTTTGGTAATGATCACTACACTCGAGACTATCCACATCATGATGATGTGGCCAAACATTTCTAGGAAAATTTACAACCTATTGTGCTTACTCAAACTTTTCCACAGCAACAATCCATGGTTTCTCAAACCCCCTCTCCTAGGGGCATTTCTAGCCATCCTCATGATGAGGCCTCGACACATGCACATATTTATATGTTTAATGGGATTAATTTGATCACTCTCTCTAAGACATACGACACACCAAGTAACCTTGACAAAGGAAAAGTCACTAACGGTAGTGGTACTTTACTGGATCCATCACCGTCCTTCTTTAGTCCTTCATCAACTAATCTTCCATATAGACCACTTCAGATTGAGAAACCTACATTTGACTCTATCTTACGCCCTCCTAAGAGCACTATCCATAAATCTACCTTTAATCCTAGTTCACATGCAGCCCAAAACTACAACATTGTTGAATATTTTGCTCAAGCACCATGTGCTATGTCTGCATTAGAAGTTCTACAACACTGCCCTAGTCAACGTAGAACGCTCTTGGCCACTATTGGCACTGTTGATACTGAGTCTCCCAACCATATCATGTTTAACCTAGACAATTATACATCCCGACTCTCCCACCAACTTGCTTTCCAAGTTGATGTTGTTGTTCACAATCAACAAATCCATTGAACTATCTTGGATGAGGGAGTCTCTACTTGTGTCATGTCTTTAGCATGTTGGAAAATTTTAAAATCACCTGCACTTAAAAAATCCTCTACGATGTTACGTGCATTCGATGGGTGAGTTTTTCATCCCCATGGGCTTTACAGTCCTTGCCCATCCAATTGGGTGGAAAAACTATCACTGTTGATGTCGAGGTGGTTGATGCTCCCCTTGATTACAACTTGTTACTTGGAAAAATTTGGTTCTATGCTAGGACTGTCATTGCCTCTTCGGTCTTTTGATGTGTACAATTTCTTCATCAGGGAAAAATTGTCACTCTTGATTAGTTAGATTTATGTGCGACCAATGCTCGTGCTCCAGCTACCAATAATATTCCATTCTTGGGAGATCACAAGATCACGTATGAAAGCGTTGGTGTTGGCTTGTTGAAAGATTCTAGCCTTATGGGTACCTTCCCTACACCACTTCCACCGACTACACATCATATTTCAACTATTGATATGATTTCGACCATGACTTATCAATCTTTCGAAACATATGACCCTTGGATTGTACCTAGTCCTTTGGAATTCAATGCACTAGGTGACACCGTGCCACTTAGTTCAGCCAAAACCTCATACATTGATGTCCAATCCGCTTCCCCCCCTTCGGATGAGCAACATCCCTTGGCACTTGACAGTTCCTCGATTCCATCATGGTTAAATTCCTTGTCGTCTACAATCGACTACATTTCCCCCATTTTTCCTTCTGATGAATCTATTATGGAAATTTTGAGCATTGACAAGCTACCTTAGGATTATAACCATCATTGATCCTTTTTTCTTCCCCCTTGTGAAGAAATTTGGGAAGATATACACTCTATCTTCCCTCCTGATATTGATTTTCCATCGTCTCCCATGACTTCGACTTCCGATGGTTTGGATCCGGTAGTTAACATGGTGATCTCTTTTAGGGCTATTGGAGGCTGATCTCCTTACCGCTAACGAGACCCTCGACATGTATTCCTTCTAGAGTGATTTTTTTCCATCCAGTGTAGACCTCTTGGAAGCCATGACCACATTTTGTCCCTTGACATGGTGTCCTTCCAGAGCATTATTCTCTTGGAATCCATGATCAAGGAGAGTTACTAGCATAGTTTTGTCTTCTCTGTAGCAAGCTCGTTAAAAAATGAAACACAGGTCATGAGCACAGTTTCTCTTCTATGTAGCAAGCTCGTTAAAAAATGAAACAGAAGCTTTGAGCATAGTTTTACTCTCTGTAGCATGCTCGTTAAAAAATGAAACAACAATCTGGGGATTGAACCCAGAGCCTTGAGAATAGTTCTTTTTATGTGTCAAGCTCGTTAAAAAATGAAACAGTCACCTCTCTTGAACCTTCTTTTCATCCACTCTTATCCTTTCTCTCCATCTAGTAGAGAAATTGGGGACAACCTCAAAGTCAGTGAATGAATTGAAGTTTTATGGGTATGTATCCAGCCTTTGATGATCATTTTAGAGTTAAACCTCTAGCTTTCAAGCTGGGGGCATACCAAGCTTAGTCTTTGTTCTTTCTTGTTCTCGAAAAAACATGAGAATGTAACCGAGTAGAATTTTATCACTTTTTTGGACTCGCATGGATATACGAAAAAGGAACCACTTGGAGTTGTCTTTAATCTCTTTTCAGACTCTCTAAACATGAAAAGATTTCCGAGTGATCTTGCTTCCTTTCCCACTCGTTAAAATGTTTGAAAGGATGTCTTTTGAGTGATAATTTATCTCTTTTTCTGCCTCGCAAGACTAACATTATGAAAAAGGATAACATTGGAGTCATCTTTAATTTTTTTTCAGACTCTCTAAATATGAAAAACCACCGAGTTTACCTTTTCTGGACTTGTTAAACAATTACACATTGAAGGGTCCATACAGAATCGAACCCTCACTTCTTCCAGTTTGTTAAACAAAGGAAGAGGGACTTACCAAAGGTGAGTCATATCGAGCATGTGTTACCCTCCTCGAGCTCGTTAAATTAAAAAGAGGTACTCGTCTATCTGGATGGGGGAAAATATTGAAGGAAGCAAGCCAAGTAGTTTTTGAGAACTTTACTAGTAACTCTTACGGTCGCCCTTGAACATGACACTTTGTCTTTGCACGCATTTTAATCCGTTGAACCTCTGCATTGAGCCAATCCTATGAGTTTCTTTTACTCCTTTGTCACGTGACAAAAGTCACAACATCCACTACAACATCAAGTTTTGGTCCATGTCACATTTCTGCTGTTGTGCCTCAGTGTTCAAGGGAAGTATTTTCCTCAAGCATTAGCCATAAAAAATATCCTATTTCAATACCCATGTCAGTCCATGTTCATTTGATATACCAATTAAATCTCTTTGTCATTTTCGTGTCGTTGATGGGGGATACATCAAGGCCCTCCTTCAAGGAGTCTATTTCTGTCAACTTCAGCACATTATCTAGGAACTAGACTTAGAAACTGGTTAGTACTTTGGGACCTGCATGTATCAATGGTAGGCCTCCTCACGTTCGATAGTGGGTTTACATCATTGACCTCTGATCAGATGATTCCATAAATTTTCGACTTTAGCTCATCTATTCACATTCGTTGGAATGTACTAGAGTACCTTGGGAATCATTGACATCAATGGTGATATCCCTCATGCTTGTTAACGATTTACCTCATTGACTGGTAATCAAGTGGTTTCTTCCATGTTCGACATCAGGACATCCATTCACATGGTTATATTTGTACTACATCGGGATCGGTAAGAAGACCTTGGGTTGAGTCATCACTCTTATGTACTTTTCCCAGGTTGTGAAGGAGTTCTCTTGAACTATGACACATATACTGTTACATAGATCCACTTTGTATTGGTCGTGGCTATGTCTTATCCTCTCATAGGTCCAATGTGTATTCTTCGTGGCTACGATTAGTTCAGGTCATAGGAGTATAGATCCACATTGTATATTCAATGGATATACCTTTTGTCAATATAATTATGGATCTGAAGTGTATTTTATGGTGGCCATACCTAAAAAGTTTTTACAACTCAAGCATAGGTATACTTGCCTTGGGTTTGAAACATGTCATAATATTTGTTTGATGGTTGTGTGTAGCTTTTTTCAATCTATCTACATCCATACCCTTGCTCGAAAAAGTCTACAAAGTACTTCAGTCATCATCGTCTTCTAACTTCGTACTTTGGGGGGACATCTATTACACCTCAAAACTACTCACATCAATAGTGTTGCAAGTGTCGTCATTACAAGTGTTGTAAGTGTCACATCTTGTCCACAAGTGTCGCATCTAGACCACAAGTGTTGCAAGTGTCACAAACATCACACTACCATCTTGCCTATGTTGTGCCTCTAACGACATCATAAAAACACTTAAGACACCACAAAGACTAGTTTTGAAGAAGAGAAATAAGTTGACAGGGAGTGCAATCCTTTTGCCACTGAAATAACCACTCAAAATAGGATTTTGGAGAGAAGCACTCCCCTACCCACTATCAGGGAGTGCTAGCGCTCCCTGGGCTTATTTGGGGGAGTGTTTGAGTGCTATGTGCACCCTTTTGGGGGAGTGCTACACTTTCTGAGTGAATTTTTGGTTTGTTGGAGGAAATCAAGGGATAATCCCCTCAATATCTTAAGGTAGTTGGGTTTGAATCTTGGGTCAAGGAATGATCTTACGCAAGATCCTCAACTGAAGGAGAGAAATCCTCAACTTATCCCAAATATTTCTCAAGTGGTTGGGTCTCTCCAAGTTTATATAAGGAGAACTTCTCATGGTGAAAGGTACATTAAAAATATTGGAGGTATGAAACCTATGATCTCATAGGAAACATACAGAACAATGGAGATTAGATATTGATACCAAACTTATGATCCTATAAGTGGTATAAACAAAAGAGATTGGAGATGTGACACTTATGATCTCATAAATGAGATGTCATCAAAGCAATTAGTGTAGATTACTTGAGCAAAGGGGTTGGACAAGGATAACTGGAATAAGTTGTTACACCCTCATCAAAGGATTGTAAGTACTTTTACTTGTTTTTATCAATATATTAATACTTGGCCTATTTCTTTCAAACTTATGACTGTTCCACATGAGTTTGTCTACAGTAGATGGATCTATATTTGAGCTAATATCAGTAGAGTAGGAAGTCAATTGTATCTTTGTTTGTTTTACAAGACCTATCAGAAAGCTCAGGATCGAATCTCAACCTAGACTTTGTAAGGACAAACGTCGTTAATAAGGTACATATATTTCTTCTTCTCCTTCACATGTTAGCTTGACTAGATCTAAAAGGATGTCAGTGTCCATGTTAAACACTTTTTTGTCTTGGTCTTAGGAGTCTAGAGACCAAGGGGGAATCCGCTTGTCCATAAGAGGATTCACCTCTAACAGTTGGTGGCCACCAAGATCCTCCTTGATCAAATAGAGTATAGGTTTCTTCTTCTTTTGATTCCTATTCTTATGTAGAGTTTGATTCATTATTTTTCAATTCAAACTCTATATTCTCTAGATATTCCTCCTTGGTTAAGACTCCTCGTTTGAAAACATCTTTGATTTCTCTAAATACCACATCTATACTATACACTACCTTCTTAGTTTATGGGTTACAAATATTATAACCTTTCAAACAATATTTATAGCCAATAAAGATACATGTTTCATCCTTTTATCTAGGTTACTTCTATTTTCTTTTGGAACATGTACAAAGGCATCACAACCAAATACCCTAAGATGCATAAGAGAGGGATTCTTACCAGCCCATACCTCATGTAGAGTCTTTTCATCCAGCATAGATGAGGATGATTTATTGACCAAGTAACATGCAATACCCATTGCCTCTAGCCAAAACTCTATCGTAACCCAATGCCACTCAGTGTACTTCTTGCTTTTTCCATCAACGTCATATTCATCATTTCTCCAACTCCCTTATGTTGGTGTGTGTATGGAGTAGTCTTCTTCCTTGCTACACCACATGTATAACAAAATGATTCAAATTCGTTTATGTGGAATTATCAACCATTATCTATCCTCAACACATTAATTCTCTTCTCTATCTGATTCTCCACAAGACCCTTAAATTATTTAAATTTGTCAAAGACTTTGGATTTCATCCTAAAGAAACAAATCCATGTATTCATCGAGAAGTCATCTATAAATGAGACATATTAAATATGTTTACCCAGTGATGAAACTGACATAGGTCCAAACACATAATTGTGCACCAACTGTAATATTCCCTCTTCCCTCGTAGTACCAAAGGAGAATCCTACAGGGTTCTTATTCTCATATAATAAATGTTCATAGAAATAAAAAACTAGAGAGAGATTGGGCATACCTTCAACCATACCTTTACTGTGTAGAACCTGAAGGCCCTTCTCTCCGATATGCCCTAGACTTTGATGTCAAAACCTAATCTTTTCTCTAGAGACTATAGGAGTTTTTCCTTCTTTAGCTACAGTCTCAAGAACAATGGAATTGTTGCACCTATTACTAATAGTGACTCCCATCAACTTATATATATTTCCAATTCAAACTCCTCTCAACAACACCATTTCTCTTCAAACCATCTACACTTTTTTTTTTCAAACACTTTTTCAAATTTGTTGGCAATCCTGAGATGTGGAGAATGCCAGGGAATATTCTAATCTTACCATTCATGAGGTTCAACTTGACCTTTACTCATCCTACGATTTTGGCTATCAATTCATCTCTTAGAAAAACATCACCCCCATCATACCTTTCATATTCATAAAACCACTCCCTGTGAGGGGTCATATGAAAGGATGCACCTGAGTCGACAAAACATTCCTCATGATCTACATGTGTTCTTGAATAAGAAAAGTACACATTCCCTCCTTAATCTGCAAATATTTTTACTTTTGTAGAAGAGGCATCATCAAATCCCTTCCCTCTCTCAACACTTTTGGATCTACATTTATTTCTAGTAATTCCCTTCTTTTCCACATCTCCAACATACCTTTACAAAATTTTTGGGATATTTAGATCTCCCACTTCAGGACTCTTTTTCTATTTCTTTATTGGGAGAATCCTCTTTAGAATAAGGCATCTATGCTCTGGATTTCCATGTTTTTTCTACCTCATATCCTTTGAAAACAACTCTGAGACCACATCATCAAAACTTGAAGAAATTTCATTAATACTACCTATGGACACAACCAAACTATCCCACGAGTCTGGTAAAGAGCACAATAATTTGATACACTTGTCTTCATAAAAAATATTAATATCAATGGACAATAACCAACTTTCTATAGTGTTGAAGGTGTTCAAATGCTTTGTCACCGAGTCTCCATATTTCATCATCAGGTTGTACAACTTCTTCCATGGGAACAATTTGTTTACTAGGGACTTAGACTGATACAAAGCCCCTAACCTATTCATAATTCCTTGGATGTAGCTTCCCCCGACACATTTAGTAATATTGAATCTGAGAAGCACAATCAAATTGTTCTCTTCGCCTTCTAATCTAACTTTCCCCATTTTTTGTTTCATGTTCCTATAGGTGTGTTACATGGATTCACAATGACCCATTGGTCTTTGTCTACCAAAATATCTTCCATATTGAGCTTCCAAAAATAAAAATAAAAATCCCATTAAATTTATTAATCTCTATTTTTGAACTTCTCACCATTTTATTTCACCACAAAAATCATCACCGCAAAGATCCCACTACAACAAGGTTTATCACAGACTTGAACCAAACCCCTAGCCACAAACACATCTCCCCCAAAGATAATAACCACTCCGATACCAAATATAATTTTTAAACCTTTTACAGTAATGCAATGCACACATTGATTCTTAAAAAACAGAAAAAAATACAATTGCAATCACAAATATACATAGATATTTACCCTGGAAATCGAAACCGGGAAAACCAACATCATCATTCTTATTTACTCATCATCCAACTTCATTCTTTACAATACAATATAAATAAAATCATGTGGCATCCAAAACCTCTAACCCATTGACCTAGATTAGGCTACAACCCTAATTCCTTAACCATGATTAAAAAACCATGGGGGTAATCCACAAATCCACCGAAATTATAAAACCATGGGGTAAGCCACCAATTCATGAATGCAAATTCTTTAATAGTTTCCCTAAATTTACATACCAATTTAGATTATCTATGATATTTTGTCATCCAAAAAAACAGTCCTATAATATTAGGATTCAAAAGTTTGTGGAATCAAAATTACGACTAGCATGAAAATCAAATGGGGTTTTACAAGAGTGACATGAATCTTTTTTAGACAATAGTTTTGTGAAGGGAACATGCAAGACTTATTTAAACCAACAATTCTTCAAAGTAAAAACTTCAAGCTCTTCCATAGTTCATGCGAAGTGGATGTTGAGTGTGAAGACATTTATAAAATCCTATAAACTAAGAAAAGTATTTCCTCACTGCTATTATTTTTCTTCCAACTTTACAAATTCAAACCACCACACAATCTTTTATATGCATGTCGTCTATATTATCAATTCATATAATATCGTTCCTAGTTACTTATTACACTAAAACGTTATAGTTTTCTTTCAATTACTGAGTTGTACTACCACTTCCCACTAACCATTCAATCCTCTAGTAGTTGTTAATGGAAAATGATAGAGGTCTCTCTACAAAATTAAAAATTAACAAGACACGAATAGAAATAGAATTCAGCTGGGACATGTTGGAGAAGCACCAGATGGAGTTCACTAATATATGGGTACTAATGTAAACCACTTAATTTGGAAGTTCTTATTGTGCTAATAAGTATATTAAGTTCTAGATGTGATGTACTAAACTAAACCAATCATTACAATTGGTTTGCAGAAAGAAATGTTTCATGCAAATTGGTTTATAAAGAAACATGATAAAGTTCTTAAAACAAATTGGAAGATGGTCACTAGAAACATATGCCAATACAAAACTGAAGGTATAATAATCTCCTAATATAACATAAATCTTTAAGGGAAATATAAATCAATAGTTCAAAATTTTGTTCCAAGCATACATAAAAATACCTTAATCATGAACTAAAATTTCCAGCAAAATGATGAACTTGGATAACTATACAGACACATTTTCCAAAAAACCTATCATAAGCATAAAAGTATACCCATTTTAATTACTTTCTTATACTTTAAGGGACTATGTCCATAGGCACCATAGAAATCAATTCTTATGCATCTGAACAACAATGTGAATCAACCTTCCTTGAAATCTTCTCCCCTCATGTAAACCCTAGCATCTTCAAAACACACAATTGCCCAAAATTAAAAAATAGAACTAACTCAATGCATTCAAGCATATAAGTTTTCAGAGAACAAATTTATTACCACAATGGACATAACAACCAAAGCCTCTACTATTCTCCAATGCCTCTTATCCATAATCATTTATAGAAAATAGCTCAACATTTGTTGGGAATTAGCATTCCTCATGAAGCCAATGGCCATAACTCTTTCTCAAAACCATGAAGGGTGAATTTGTAGGGATTTTGAGAGTCTTGGTATTTACAAGCCTTAGATTTTGTTGTCAATTATCTTGATTTTTTTCCATCCCCATGTCAGAAATCACAAGAGAAATTCCCTCTTAGAATTAAAATATAGTTGTAATGATTCCATGGAATCATTGTCTTCATGGGAAGGACATAACTACCTCCAATGGAACAAAATAAAATGTGATAATCTCATTGGATAGATAACCAAATTGAATCTGAGAGGAATGAATGTCTAAGGTTTGGAAAATTCCATAAATCCATTTTTGTGGGAACCAAAAAACTTAGACCATATTGATCTCAACATCAATAATTTCTTAGAATTTATCATACCTATAGAGTTTTGTTTCTTGGAAAAGTTAATATATTTAGAACTATCTTATTCTAGATTTCTCGGTCTCTTTCCATGACAATTGGAAAATATTTCAAAGAAGGAGCACCTTCACCTTCCTAGCCATATCTTCACTATATCTTCTATAATTCCATGTGTTTCATGCATGTCATGGGCTCATAACTTGTATACAATGAGGTATTTCTCTATCGATGGATTTTATCTCAAGAGTTCAAGAAATTCTTGGGCTCATAGCATTTCATAATTGTATGAGCTTCTTTATCTTGACTTGTTAGGCTATCGATTTTTAGGGTTCATTTGTTTATTGATTATGAATTTTATAGGCCTATTGCATCTTAATTTGAGTTAGAATTCATTCATTCTTGATGACGGACAACCTTTGTTGGTCCAAAACATTGAAAATTAAAAATAATTGTGTTGATTCCGGAAAACCTTCCAAACAATGATATTGTTCGTAAAAGTATTAGATTTGAAATACATTTTACTCCTCAAATATTCCTCCATGGTTATTGAATATGAAATATACGGTGTCATTGAATAGTGGAGGCTCTTAAAGGCCCTACTATAGAAGTTCCAATTATGAAAGAACTTTTTTTGAATCAAGACTATTATCTTATTATAAATACTTCATATTTTGTAAGCATGCACTAGGCACAACTCATATGGTTATCCCTATCATCCTACAATTCAAAAGGATTAATTACAAATTCTATTTCAATATTTACTTTACTTTCCCATTTGAATCTCTCTAACAACTAGACTATAGGTGCCATCTCCAACAACATTGGGAAGCTCCAGAGCTTGCAATTTCTAGATATTTCATTCAACAACTTGATTGGTAGGGTCCCATATTTCGTTGGAAATTTATCTAACATCATTATTATTGATTTTAGGTAGAAAAAACTAAAGTGCATAATCCGTGTCTCACAAGGGGAGCCAGGACAGGGGGGACTATCTGTGATCCTGGAGGAAACATATTGATTATGTTCTCATCGGGTTTAGGCAATGTAACTAATAATTTTGTTGAGGCTTATGCTCTATGGAAAATTCTTACTCTTGCTAAGGAAAATGGTATCCAGAACCTCATCATTCTAGGGGATTCAATGTTAGTCATATGGGCTATTACAAATCAATTGGACCTAGAAACTAAATCCCTTCCTAGAGTTTTATTTTGCTAATTTATCCTTCTGGAGGATCTTGAATTCAATGTCTTTCACATTCTACGTATGCATAATTCCATCGAAGGCTTGTGTGCCAAGAAAGGTTCTAATTTAAGTGAAGGCATCTTGAAGGTGGACGAAGTGTTGGGGTTTCTCCATATACCTTAACTATAGGTTATGTTTCAAATGTATGTAGTGGGTTGCAGTTGGTGCATCCTCTTAGGAGTTATATAGGTTTCCCCCTGTATGGATCACTCATTCGAATTTATGGATTTATAACTCTAAATTCTTTGTGAAATTCCTTATAACGAGGCGATGGTGGATTCTATGGTTTCTATTTTGATGGGATTTCCCCCAAGCTAGTTCCTATGTGTTCACGATTCTAAATGGTCTGCTATTTAAAGGGTGGTGATGAGTGAAGTCCTCTACACCTTCTCAATGTGGTGTGTCTGCAATATTAAGTTCAGGTTCTATCCTTTCCAATTTCATTATGAAAGATGACATAAAACATCGATTATAATCCATTTTAAACATGATCTCTTGTTTATGGGATTTCCTCTATTCGGGGTAATTTGGACTCTAGGTTGGTGTTCCTGGACAAACCTCTCCATTGGTTCAATATCTAGTTGAAATTCAAAAAAGGTGGTGCTTCTTCCTTCCAAGACAATGTTTGTCCCTATGGTTGGTATGAAGGTCTAGGTTGAGGGAATACAAATAATGGTTTCTTGGGTTTTGTGCTATACTTTGTTGTGATGGTTTTTGTTAGGACTATCCATGACTCCAATTCACCCCATATAAATGTGTTATTCCCTCGTCATGATTTTTCTCCTTAGAATTGGTGTCTGGAACACTTAGATATCTTCCATTTGTCAGTCTCAAGAAGCTTTGCATATTTTGTTTTATTATAGTTTCTTCCAACTTGTGGGATAGGTCTTTCTATCCAATTTTCTTCATTTTCAGCTCTAATATTGAAAGGGAAGAATCCATGTGGCCAACCTTTATTATCTAGAAGTTGAATAATATTTTCAATTGGGAGGTGTGGTCAGGGGCTCTCTTCATCTTGGAACCCCTCCTTGATAGCGCAATGGAATCCACTTGGATAGAGGTCTACCAAAACCTTCGACATCATGAGGAAATAATGAAAGTAGATTGTTCATCCATCTAAGAAATAATGAATAATATTGATAATATTGAAATGATCCTTACTCAACGAGTTGAGAATATTGATGCAGAATGCCAAGCCTTAAGAAACCCAATTCACTTGCAGCCTATATAGTCTCATTCCATCAACCGAGTCTCCACAAGCTCTAGCAAATATAATTCTAGGGAAGGTCAATTGAATTTGGAATCAACACCGACGGAGGTTGAAGAAGATTCTCCACAACAAATTGGAGTGTAGGGGATTTAGGACAATGCCTCATAGGACATGTAATGTATGTCATAACTATTTTTTTGCTGGGACAATATGTGAATAAATATTGTAGTCATTGTTTTTCCACCTTCTCTAAAAGGATGTATTTATATTTCATAATTGTTGGCGAGCTTGCTCTGTTAGCTCCATGCCAATTTTTGTATAAGACCTCTTTTGACTAATAGTTGTTCACTCAGGCACAATAAATTTTATACAATATATATGGCTCATCTTCTTAAAAAAAAACCTTGTCTCATCATACGGGATTACTTCTCTACAATAACTCAACCTCAGACACAATAAGCTAATGGGTAGTGATGCAAGGATTTTCGAGGGTTATAACTTTTTACTTGGTTATCCATTTGGGATTAAATTTTGTAGGGATTTACATCTCAAAGTTTTCATTTATATTTCGATATAATGCTTCATATCAGACATCATTTTGGCACTTTTCTGGGGCCAAATTCCTTCATATAAGGCTTCAAATTAGAGTTTTAGTGTTTTTATCAGGATTTTTTTAATTAGTAACTATCAGTTAATTCTTAGTGTATACACCTAATTAGAAAATATATTTGACAAATAGTGTCACTCTAGTTAGCTCTTATTTATTGGTTGGTTTTAGAGTCATGCGAGAATTTTCTAAAATTAGTTGTTTTCAAAAATCTCAGATTATAGTTATAAGGGGTTGAACTTTGATTGTAATAGTCAGGATGGAGAAGGAATAAAATAAATTTATTTTCTTTATCATTTTTTTTCATGGTTTTTAGATCTTGTGAATGAATCTAAGTTTATTAGATACATAATCTAGTATCAGAGAAGGACGATGGCTGGGAGGGGAAGAGGAAGAGCAGGGTATATTTCTCAGATGCATAGAGATATGAAAAACAACCAAAGGAAAGTAGCCTATATTACAAATGTGTTTCCTAGTTAGTGAATAATACAAAGATAAGTGTACGATGAGGAGACATACCGAGGATATGTATATCAACATATAAAACATGAATAAGAATAATTAGGGTGCATGAATTTTGAAGAGAGGATGCTTAGGGATCTATAAGGGATAAATGATGGTATCAAAATGGAAGTTTYARAATATGAAGGGAGTATTAAACCAAAAGATTTAAYAGATTGGTTGAATTCCATGGAATTTKTTTTTGAATGGAAGCCGRTGACAAAGGAAAATAAGGTGAARTTTGCATRCACCAAATTGAAGGGTCACRCCATGATMTAGTGGG